>JANDJZ010000308.1:0-48394 GCA_027943245.1 Acanthamoeba sp. SK_2022b
CCTGTTGGCCAAGGCGATGACGCGGAACTTGGGGTGAATAGGCACAACGTCGTTCTCCATGGCCGCGGCAGTCTCACCCATGATCCTACATCAGCGAGATATTGTTAGCAGTGACGGCAGTCTGGGCAGTTGACAGTAGAATCGACTGTACCTTCGACCATCGGCCAGCAGCATGTAACGGTCCTCGATAAGGCCCTTCAACACGCACACCACTTCTAGTGGTGCCTTGTCCGCTTCGTCCTGTGAACAAAGACGGCAACGATGAAACAACAACCGACTCTGGCTAGAAACAACAGACGGCAGCAGACAAAGGTTACCAGGACGAGGACACGCCCGTGGACGACGGCACGCACAAGTGGCGAGTCCATCCACACGATGCGACCGTCCGTCAGGGATGGCGCAGAGGTGAGCGACTGCACAGTGGTATCCCTGATATCAACACACACAAACGCATTGAATCATCGGCTTAGTTGCGATCTGCCAACCATCAGACACTGCTTACACACCTGTGCAGCTGCATGTATTCCCGCTCCTTGCCCATGAGCTCCAGCAAACGATCGGCTAGCTGAGGCGGGGAAAGGACAGATAAGCCTGCAGGAAAAAGAAAAGACATCTGGTGACAGTGAGGGCGTGGAACACGGTACCTTGTTTTTGCCGACGCCTTGGTTGCCAATAAGCAGCAAGTGTTCGCCGATCAGGTAGTGGCGTATGAGGTCCCGCAACAGGACAACTAGTGCAACATCACATCGAGCGTGTGAGTGCCACGCAACTCGCGGGCAACCGTACAAGAGACGTACTATGTTTGGGCACATCGTAGAAGAGGACGTGGGGCACCAGGGCAGGTTGCTAGAGACCGCAGCGTGTCAGTTTCTGGTCGTTGCTTGGACTGCTATCAAAGCTAGAGCACACGCGACTGGCGTACCTCGGGCTGTTCCACCTCCACGGTCACGTCGCCAATCCTGACAACGTCTTTGCCATCCGGAGACTTGAAGAGCTCCACCTTGAGCGCATCTGCGATTTTCAAATCCGTTGAGTGTGGGTGCTTGCGTGCAGGCTGAGGGGAGGAGCACCTTCGCTGATCGTCGGTGGCGGGGGAGGGTGAATGCCGGCTTCCTGGAGCAGCTGGTGTACCGCATCCCTCGTGTCGGGCGGCAGAAAATGGAGCAGCAGCACACTTTCAATGTTGGCATACAGCTGTCCTGGATGAAGGCTAGATGTTTGCTCACATCAGATCACGTCAGCAAACAAGCCCAACCCTGAGTGAGCCTGATGCTTTGAGCTACCTGGACAAACGGATAGTGCGGATCAGCTGGCGCAAGGACAAACAGTTGGGGACGCCGCCTATCTTGTTGCCATTGAGCGAAAGATCGAAGCTTAGAAGAGAGAGAGAGAACGTGTGTCAGCATGCGAACGGTATAAATAAGGTTGAGGAGCCTTCAGATACCGCAGCGTCTTCTCAAGAACCTGGAGCGCTGTAGGGTGATCGCGGAAGATGGTGCGCAATATGTTGGCCTTCTGCTCGAAGAACGCCACGTCACTGAAGGCCAAGTGATGGAAGTGGAACAGGGTGATCACTTCCGACGTCAGCCAGTTCACTCCTGGTGGTTTTGTCGGCAAGAACGTCGTCAATGCTCCATGACAGGTCTCCAGGCGCGAGAAGGGGCAGCACCTTGCTTGAGCGTAGGCGGGTTGGCAAGGACGACAATGCGGAACGCCGGGGAGATGGGCACAATCTTGCGTCGTCTGAGCTCTCGTTCAACCTTAGCCTGGTCCCACTCATCGCTGGCGTTGGCCTCCTCGGCCTTCCTCCTTAGGTCAACTCCCATGCGTCGCTCCATCTCGCCTTCTTCATCGTCCTCAACGGCAGAACTCCGTGGCTTCTGTACGAGGTCAGGCAAATCGACAACTACAAATTGTCACGACCGCCCGTGAACTTACCTTCAACTTTTGCTCGAGCAGAACCTTCACCATGCGCTGATAGCGATCCACTCGTACAAGCCTCGTGCCATCGAATAAAGTGATCTCCCTGTGAAGGAGGCTTAGACCAGCAAACCTCTTCACTTCTCTTCTTATACATTCGCTTACCTGTCAGAAACAAGACGTTGCAGCATGCTCAGCGTCGTGGCCGGAAGTCGATGCGCTCCTGGAGTGACATATTGAGAGTGGCGCTAGACTCAGCATCGCCTCGTTCCAGATTCGGTGGCGTGGGTAAAGAGATATTGCAAACCGTCAAGCAAGCAAACAAGGCCATCCATAGCGGCTCGCACCAGTGGCGAATGAGCCCAGTCCGTGTCACCTGTTCATTCCCGCAGTGTACATGCAAATAAGATTGGTGAGCAAATGGCTTCAAGTCCAAAAATTGCGCGCATACCGTTAGGCTTGGTGATACGCCGCTGCAGCAGGTCGCGCGAGGTCATGTCCTTGTAGCAGTTCACGATTTGCATATTGGAGGCGTAGCCCAGCCGCTCTGGCAACGTGCTCAAGGTGAGCAGTCAAGTCCGGCAATGGAGTGAGATAGCGATTGAGCGGGTGGTACCTGCAAATTCTTTTACGAGCGCGGTCTTGCCCATGCCCTTCTCCCCCACAATGCAGATGTCCCTGTTGATGGAGTGGTCCTGGATCATGCTTGTAATCAGGTAGTCGTTGTACGGGGTCAAAACAAAGTGCTTGTGGGGCCGCTCGCGGTCGATGTACTTCCCCACAGATGACACAACACCGACAGTATGACCTGCACGGAAATGGGCAATTAGCATTGTGAGGAAAGACCTCTGTCACCGCGTCTGGAGACAACGTGAGATCATCGGCTTTTGTACCGGTCAGCTTGTGCTTGAATTGAAGCTGCGCCGCCGTCGGCGCATCTGGGGTACTTGCGCTTTGTACATCTACGAGCTCGTAGCCTTGGTCAAATTCAGCATCGGAGGTCGAAGGCGCAGTACTCAGAGGCTCTGTTCACGCGCACCTAATGTGAGGGAGCGATTCTAGAGTAACATAATCAGGAGATAAGGGTACCCTGATCCTTCTTGCCGGCTGCCGGTTGCCTTGGCTGCGGTACCAGTCCAAACCTTTGCAGTGCCACTTCGATTGACTCTTGGTCCTCTTTCTCCTACACCTGCCGTGTAAGGAACGCAAACGAGACGAACCTTGTCCTCTCGAGACAGATGGCGTACAAGAAGCAGTCGATACGGGAAAACGCGAGGAAGGCACTTGCCCAGGTCCAAGCTCGGGAAGTATGAGAGCAGCGTTGCAATCGAAATCACTCCACTCTCGCCCATATGCGGTATGCCCATCATGCCATCTGGCAAACAAAAGCAGTTAGTCACTTGGCGCAGAATGGGCGGGTGTTTATCGGAGCATTCAGTCACCAGAGTTTTCCAGCGCACGCAGCGCCTCCGCAGCCGAGAGAAGCCGACGGAGAAGGGCGGTGGTCATATCCGGCACGAAACTACGCAGTGCCGCATACTGCACGCCGATCGAATAGCCCGAGATCTCGCGCGCTTGGAATCGGCTGCGCAGGGGAGGATCCAGTGCACTGCCGGGATACTTGGGGACCTGTGCATGCAAAAACACGCGTTCGCGTGAGCCACTGGTGGAGTCTCCCCAGACTTCGCGGAGCAAGCAATCTCGTACAGGCAGTCCCAGAGCAATCACACGGAAATTGGGGTGCACTTTGACTAGGCCAAGTCGTTTGAAATCCTCTCTGCAAGGGATTACATTCAAACGATGCATTAGTGGGTGTGCGTCATGTTCATGCATGCTGGGCGCCGCACGTACTTGGAATGCGTTTTCTTGAGCTTGTCATACCGGTCTGCACTGATAAGCATTCTGCCGTCTTCCAAAGACATCTCCCTGTTCTGAAGGAGAGAGGCTCAGACTTGGTTGATCTGGAGTTAGAGAGAGAGAGTCCGAGATACCTCCAGTAAATTGTTGAGCACGGGCAGGACGTTACGTTCACACTTTTCCAGACCTGTTTCGAACGAGGCAGTTTGTCATCTACAACCGAAGTGATGGTATAAATAAAGATGCGCCACCTTCGAGGATAAGAATCCGGCCTTGCGTGGCGGCAATCACCGGTGGCTGATCCAAGTGTTGAACACTCCCGTTGATGATCTCGCGCCGTTGCTTAAGGTCTCCTTCAGTCGTGTCTGCCGACAGTGCCACATACTCTGCCTCTCGTCGAGTGACTGGGAACCACAGATAGATCAATATCAGCATCAGTGAGTAAAGAGTGTCAGGGCCCAGCATGTCGGTGCCGGTTAGCGACCTTCACAGTAGCGAAACGCGAGCCATCGACGCGAGGGTCCAGGGGGCCTACGCACATCATGTACGGTGAGCAGCACCTCCCAGTGGGCGCAAGACATCTGCGCAGAAGGGAAGGAGAGTGCATGTACCCGATCAGGAACATGTCTTGGCCCAGCTTGTCTTTTTGCATCATCCATCGCAAATGAGCTGCCCGGGCAACACTGCGGTGAGTGCTGATGCGTCTGCACGGGTGCACACAAAGAGAAGAACGTAGGCACCCAGCACTTCCGGAGACTGGTGGGCGATCGGGGAGCCGGTTGGCGCCACGCCCCACGGGATGAGCTCGGGCCGAGTGGAAGGCAGCAGTCGCACGCCGACATCACCGATCCGCACCATCGCCTCTTCGTCTCCCTGCCCGGCATGGCACGTGAATGCAAGTAACCAAAGAGCACGCGCCACGAGGAGCACAGAGACGAAGGGAGGCTACCTCCTGGGTGCCGGACGCGGGGTGGAAGGAGATCGATACACCACTGGGCCGCTGAAAATCCACTTGCTGGTGGCGGCACACCGTGGCAAGCCTTCGGGCCGCCTTCTTGCGACCTACGTCTTCCATCACAGCCTGCACTTCCCGCGGTTTGCGGGAGGTCTGCCTTTCCCTTCCCCGGTGGTCGTGTTAACGGAAAATGGCCGAGAAAACCCACACAAGAAAAACAAGTTATCCCTTTTTTCATTTTTTCGATCAAACAAACACGAGAGTTAAAGGGCGGACGCACGATGGCCAGCGAAGCCAGCGGACGGATAAAACGATTTTTCTACCTGGCAGCCAAGGAGGCAACCAGCAGTGAGATGAAGTACGGCACCCTCCATCCCTGCATTCCGGCAATTCCTCGAAATTTGCATCTGCGCATGCGATTTCTAGAGATTACTGCCACTCGCAGTGGCAAACTTACCGCACATGTTCCCCAGGTATCAACATGGAGCGATTGTCGTGCGAGGAGGACGGATCATCTCCAAGGGCTTCAACCACTATCGGCGCACACCGCACAGTACGCAAAGAACCTCCATCTGGCTCTTCTTCTGCCTGACCTGGCACCAAGAACACATAAGCTAGCTCCTCAGAGTAGGCAAGCTAACCCGCGTTAAACGGCAGGCATGTCAACGCACGCAGAGATGGCCGCGCTGCTCGGACTGGAGGGCGGTAGGAATGCGGAGCGAAAGGAGCTGGCCCGGGGCAGCGACCTCTTCGTCGTGCGACTGGGAGGCAGGGCGCTCGAACCTCTCGATTCGATATGGAAACGAAACTCGAGGTGCCTGTTCCTCTGCCTGATCGCAGCTGCATTCACACCTCACGAGCAAGTGCTTATCTATCCATCTACCCGGCAGACCGTGTCCGGTATGCGTGGAATGGATGTACAGATATGGCGTGAAGCGAGTATTCTACACCGTTGGCCAGCCCTCCAACCGGTAACGCCGTCTGTCGTCGTACACGAGGTGATCCATGCTTCCAGTGCTGATCTTTCACACACCAGATATTTTCCCAACGCCAGCACCATGACGGAGGCCAGCGACAACGAAAACGAGTACGTGCGGGACAGCCTCGATGATCATGAGGGGACGGACGAAAGGTCGCCATGTTTGGTTCTCATACGGCCGCGCAGGGAGATGGACGAGCTGATGGCGATGGGGGTGGATGGCAAGGAGATCATAACGCCAAGTGAGATCGACTTTGATCCGCTGCGAAGAGCTGAGCAGGAAGGAATGAAGGCGGGCTGGTGGGTGGAAAGAGTGGGCGACCTCAAGCACAAGATGGAGCGATTGCTCCAGCTCGACCTTTCGCGGTAACCACCTAACACCCGCGAAGCCCCACCATTTCTGGTAACCCTAACCACCGTCTCCACTTGTTGCTTTTTGCAGATATAAGCATCGACAGTGCGATCATGAACCTATTCCATACCTCAAGACTGAGAAGAAGGAGTGTGCGATAGATTGATGAGGCTTGTGTTAGTTCAGCGGCGGCCGCAACAGAAAGATTAGAGCGCCACCTTAAACAAATTGCGTAACGGCCACCCCAACAGTCGGACTGCGGTGCGCGGCCCCGCAGCGCAAGAAAACATCGCACCAAATCGGAAAGTGAGATGTCGGAGTGGTTGAGCACCCGCACCAAGGGCAAGCGCAAGCGCTCTGTCGGACAAGATGCGGAAGCGGCAATCACAGCGGAGGCTGAGTCGCAGGATGTGCTCGGAATGAAGCCTCTCAAGAGATCGCGAGTGGCAAGCATTGCCGGAAGTGATTTACCCACTAAGAAGGAACCCAAGGCGAAGGCTTCCGATGAGAACGAGACGACCGCTGCGGAGGAGGGTCAATTGGAGGTGCTGGGTGGTCTGCGCCCTGGCGAGAGTGACGAATTGTTGTATTTCATCGAACACAATTACCTCAGCAGCTTGTCGGCGCTTATGCACTCGCTCAAGGATCTGCTCTTCGTCTCCGGCACGGGCTCAGACGATGGAGATCTAGTTGAACGCATCAAGGCCGAGTTCAATCGCCTCCGAGGCGTGAAGGAGGGGATCGTGCGCAAGGCCACCCGCCGCACCAGCGCCAACAACAACGGCCCAGCACCCGGAACGCCGCAGAAGAAGAAACGGACAGCCTACCAGTGGTACACGAAGGAGCTCCTAATTCGCATCAAGGATGAGCACCCTGGCAAGCCCTTTGCCGAGATCATGCCCCTCATCGCTACTTCCTGGCTGAACCTGACCGACGAGGAGAGGGCGCCCTACTTTCAGAAGGCTGCCCCGGTACGCGCCCGCACGTGTGTGAGTGTGCGTGTTTGTCACGCGTCCAGCTAGCGCGATACCTCCTAACCACTCGTGCCCTTAAAACGACCGGCGGCCGGCCCACAATCCAAGACCCCAAGTGTCAAGCCCGCCCAAAAGCGAGTGACGGCCTGGCATATGTTCCTTGCCGAGCAGTCCACCGAGCGGGGGTACTCTGGCCTTCCCAGACAAGAAGTCATGAGTGCCATCGGCAGTGACTGGAAGAACCTGAGCGAGGACGAACGAAAGAAGTATGTTGCGTTGGCCCAGGTACCACCTCTCATCGATCCGCTTCTCTGGTTGAGCGCGTCCTCTCCATTGACGTCATCGACTGCGTGGTGCAGGAGAGGTCGAGCCAACCACCAACCCCGCGCACTCGGAGTTCCCACTCCAGGGGTGCTTCGGGCTGGCGAATCTTCAGTAATGAGCATGGCAAGGTCCTCAAGAAGGAACGCCCCGACATTACCCCCGCGGATCGGTTGGTGGAGCTGCACGCCCGGTGGGCCGCGCTCACCGACGAGCAGCGCGCCGAGTACGAGATGGCCGTACGTTAGCTCACGTTGCTGTCACTTGACCTCGACCTCAGTATTGATTCACACCCACACACCCACACACCCACACACCCACACACCCACACACCCACACACCCACACACCCACACACCCACACACACAGGGGATCGCCTTGGAAGAGAAGAAGTCCACCGCCGCTCACCGTGAGTCCACTCACCTTTCCAGCGGGACCATCGGAAAGGACGAGGGCGCAGTCGTGATCCGCTCCAAGCGCCTGACCGCCGACGCCTTCCTCAGCCTCACAAAAATACCCAACGTAGTGCTGGTCGACATCACCATCAAGAGGTACTCCCCCTCGATCATTGCTTCACACGTCCTCGCACGCGTTCTCACGCATGCGCGCCGGCATTTGCAGCACCTCCCCCTACCGCAAGTTTGCCTACGCCTACCCTGTTGGCGGCATCCCTGTTCCGCTTGGACGCAAGGAAGCCGTACGGCCCTCTTCGATCTGCTATTGGCCGTATGTGTTTGTGTGTCTCACAATCTCCTCTCTCGCAGTTTGGAATGAGCGTCGAAGGCATCGTGGAGGGTCTGAAGGTGTTTGAAGAGGCCGGCGTCGACCGCGGCACGCTCTCCAACCAATCGATGAAGAGCCTGCGCCGAACGGAGAAGAAGCACGGCAAGCTGCTCGGGTGGAGCAAGGGCCTGAAGGGCCACTCAGACGGGGACCCGCTGCTCAATGAAGAAGCCGCTCGCTGGCAAATCCTGTTCCCTGCCTACAAATACGGTACCGTATCCCGCTCCCACCACCTCGTGTGCGTCGACGACTGATCTGAAGGTTCGGGTTGATGACTCGACACGCGCGAGAGCAGTCCTCGAAGAGTGCCTGGGCAAGGAGGTCTCCGAGCTGAAGGCCATGATCAAGAAGGGCAACCAGCTGGTGCTGCTGGACATGGAGAACAACATCGACGTGTACGACTACTCGCGGCCGGTGTCTGCCGCCGAGCTGCTGAGGCGATACTTGCTCGACCAGTGGCCCTCTAGGGCCGAGGAACGCAAGCTCAAGGAGGCACAACCCCAGGTGCGGGCCCTCCTCCTCTCCTCCCTCGTGTCCGGAAGAGGGTGACTGGCCTCTCACTCGGTCATGGCCGCATCAGGCGGGCGCGTCGGCCAAGGGCAAGGAGAAGGCGGACCAGGTGGTCTGCAAGGGGAGCCATGAGGGCGAGGACAAGGTGCACTGGGACAGCCAAGTCAGCCTCGGCGATGAAGACAAGGAAGAAGAGAGCAGCCAGTCCGTCGACGAGGAGCACGACGACGAGGATCAGAGTGAAGATGAAGACCAGAGCGCTGAAGACACTGACAACGACGAAGACGACGAAGACGACGAAGAGAGTGATTAATTAAGGTGTTTTTTTGAGATCATTTAAATATGGATATTTCTTCTTTTGGTAGGTGATGACGTCCCCACGCCGTCCTCACAGACCTGCCCTCGCGCGAAACGGCGTCACTTCCCGAGCCCGGACAACACAAGGTACACTCTCCATTTTACACGTGTCGTCTTGCTCGGTGCTGCTGTGCTGGCAACCCGCTCACGCTTCCTTCCCCTATTTTTCCTGCCTCTGTGCATTTCAAATCTTTCATCCGCTACATCAACACCTGCCGCATCTCCTTCACACTTTCATCAGCAGTGATGAAGGCCAGCAAGTTGGTGATGCTCCTGGCGTTGTGCCTGCTGGGCCTCGTCACCGCGTCCCGTGGGCAGGAGTCAGCGGCCCATGCTGCCGAGGAAGGTGTTGCCCCAGTCCAAGAGCAGGAGGAACCAACTGCAGCCCTAGCAGAGAGCGAGGGCGGCGAGGGCGGCGAGGGCAAGGTAGAGAGCATGGAGGGCGGCGAGGTTGACGAGGCCCAGGTCGAGGGCGGCGAGGTTGACGAGAGCGAGGGCGAGGGCCAGGTCGAGGGCAGTGAGGGCGGCGATGTTGACGAGGGCGAAGGCCAGGTCGAGGCTGGCGAGGTCAAGGTCGAGAGCAGTGAGGGCGGTGAGGTTGGCGAGGGCGAGCTTGGATCCTCCGTCGAAGTCGAAGGCACACCTGAGACAGACATGGAGACAAAGCCGCGGATGCCAGAGTCCCACGTGGTTGACCTTACGCTCCACAGTTTGGAGAGTATCCAAGGGTTCCTGACCATCTACGACTACGTTCTTCTGGAGCTGTTCGCTCCGTGGTGTGGCCACTGCAAGAAGCTTGCTCCCGAGTGCGTGTCCCCGACCTGTTGGTGCTGGGGCTGCAGCTTTAGAACTCCTACGCTAGCGCTGCGTGGTTAAGACGGTGATGCTGTGCTTCCTGCATGCCCAGGTACGAGGCAGCTGCCACCAAGCTTGCTGCGCAAGGCAGCCCCATCAAGCTTGCCAAGATCGACTGCACGTTCAACGAGGAACCCTGCAAGTTGTTGAAGGTCGAGGGCTTCCCCACCCTCAAGGTGATCCTCAACCAGACGCTCCGCGAGTACGAAGGCCCACGAGAGGCCGACGGTAAGGCCTCCCGCTGCTTGTGGCCTTTGTGACCAAAGTGGTTTCTGGCTGCTTAATCCAATGCTCTCAAGGCATCGTGGCCTATATGAAGAAGGTCACGACCGTACCTACGGTCGTGGTCTACACCACCGAGCAACTGAAAGCAGAGATCGAGGGACAGACCGCAGTCGTGGGCTATTTCACCTACGCTGTATCGAAGAGTACGCGTTAGGACTTCGGTGGTGGTCACACATGAGACTCACTGATACCTCCACACACAACGCCGACAATCCCGCTCCGCTGTTTAGTGCGCAAAGCATTCGATCGCGCTTCCATGGATGAAGAGGCAGTAAAGCTCAAGTTCGTTCAGGCTAAAGGCCAGACGCTCCTAACCGAGTACGTCCATCTGCGCGCTCTGATTGCTGTTGTTGGGGCACTGACACTCAAGCATCGCGTTGCGTCCAGGTTGGGCGTGACCGCAGGAACGGTGAAGCTGTTCAGGGACTTCGATGAGCCCCTCACCTACGAGGGCAAGCCCGCCTCTACAGACCTCGCTCGTTGGGCATCCGCTCACGCCTACCCCTATTTCGTACGTGAATCTGTACAGGAGAAGGTGTTGGGGCACAGACCTGACCCGAAAATTTCGTTTGCAGATGAATGCCGTCCACTCATGGAACAGGCTCGTGATGGAGCGTAAGCTCACACACATCTTCGTCCTCGCTGCCAACACCAGCGAGACGGAGACATGGCAGCCGCTTCATCAAATGGGATACCAGCTGGCCAAGGAGTATGCCACCGAGCAAATCGGGTTTCTCTACCTCAGGTACGCGCCCACTCTCTCATGACACCTCAGCTAGCGATGACCGGTGACGCCCCTTCAGTGAGAAGCAGTACTCTTTGGCCGTCCAGTTCGGTCACAGCGGCGAGTTCTATCCCGCCGTCAGTACGCTCCTCGCGCCCTCCACGATTTTTGGTGTGGCAAAGCAACATTTGATGACGGGTGTTCATACCAGTGATCTTGAACCCTCTGGAGAGCAAGGTCTTCCTCATGCCCCAAGAGACGGCCATCACCAAGGACTCTGTGCGTGACTTCATCGAAGGCACCTTGGAAGGGATCATTCGTCTCGTTCCTAAGGTGCGATTGCCTGACCTGACACGCGTCAGTGGTGCAGTGCTCGTGCCCATATTCATTGTTGCGGTTACAGTCCGAAGCGCCACCGGCAGACAATACCCTCCCCGTCACCGTTGTGGTGGCGTCCACCTTCGACGAGTTGGTCATCAACAACGATAACGACGTTTTGGTCGAGTTCTATGCACCCTGTACGTAGAGCACGGCGCTGTGTGACGCCCAATGGCTGAGGGGCAGGTGTGCGAACAAATCTCTCAATTAGGGTGCGGCCACTGCAAGGACCTCGTTCCAATCTACGACGAGTTGGGTGAACTTTTCAAGGATGAGGAGAAGGTGGTCATCGCCAAGATCGACGCTACGGCCAACGATCAAAGCTACTACGCGGTCACCAGCTTCCCCACTATTGTCTTCTTCCCTGCGGGCAGCAAGGTGACCACTAGGCCCCGGGAATAGCAGCACTTGCGTTGTTGACTCATCACCGTGGTATATCTCGGTGCGTGTAGGGCACACCTATACCCTACGAGGGAGATCGGACCTTGAAGGCCTTCCAGGAGTTCCTGTACCAGCATGCCACGTATGTTTCCTGTTTCCTCCTTCCCAGCACCAAGACACCCGCCCTGCCTTATCTTCTCTTCTCTCAGCAACTTGGACGGCAAGCTCTCGCCCGCCGACATTGCGTCCGATGCAGATCCTCAGGACGAGGAGCCCGAGACAGTGGAGGCTGTTGCCGAGGCCCACAACGAGGAGCCCGAGGCAGCGCAAGCTGCTGCTGCCCACGACGAGGAGCCCGAGACAGCGCAAGCTGTCGCCGAGGTCCACGACGAGGAGCCTGAGGCAGTGGAGGCTGTCGCCGCGGCTCACGACGAGGTGCCCGAGGCAGTGGAAGCTGTCGCCGAGCCCCGCGAGGAGCCTGAGGCAGTGGAAGCTGTCGCCGCGGCCTACGGTGACGAACTCTAAGATTGTACAACGCAAAAAACAGGGGGCAAGTGTTCCCCGAATTTTCGGGGCATGCTTCGGCAGAAATGATACGTTTAAAACTCTTTTTTTAAAATACAAATACACCTCAATAACAACAAACGCCACAGCCTACACCCACTGAGATGAAATCAAATGCGGGCTTCTACCCCGAATGGAGGCCCGAAACGTTCAACGAACTCGACTACTTGGTGCTCTTTGCCGGGTTCTGCGTATCCATCTGGATCTTCGCGAAGCTCTGTGGATTTGTGACCACGCTCGTCGCGGGTGTCGTGAGGTGGCTCCTCATCCTGGCGTGCGTCATGTTGCCCCTGCTTTTCGTTCTCCAGCTCGAGCAGGTGCAACCGATGAAGCTCCAGCTGAGGCGAATGTATGACGAATCCATCCTCCTCCAGCCCCTTTACATCTTCCTTCGCGACACCCTCATCTCTACGCTAAATTGGATGCGCGGTCGGCGATATGTCGACGAGCTGTAGAATCAAAGGAAGACTGAAGGCCTTGGTTGATGTACATCCTGTAAGTAGATGCGATGGGGAAGAGTTAGTAAAGATGGGAGATATCTTCTCTTTGTACACAGCTTGGCCACTTGCTCAAGTGCTGCTCCACGTTGCATTAAGGCCAGCCAACGCGCCAGGCCAACTGCCACTGGGCCCAGTCAGTGCAAGCCCAGAAAAGCACGGCGGGCGTGAATGTCGGTCTTGGGGCGGGTTGCCCGCAAGGAGGCCACGTCGCGCGTCCTGACGGACTGGAGCGCTCGGTCTTCCTCAGGCGTCCATGGTTGGTGCCACATCTCTGCACGCCGCCACCGAACACCACACATAGCATGATGATGATGAGCTGCTGGGTTGGTCGACGACGAAGAAGCTGGCGACGTACGTCGGTGTCGAAGGTAGAGAAGAGCCAGGCAGGGATCGCCAGACGCCACCATCAGCGCATGAAACACGATGCATTCATCCTTACCGGTTTCCTCCTGCAGTCTTTGTGATGACGGCCTCGACATGTCAGCGCGGAGCAAATAGAAGGAGCGGTGGTTTGGGGGGGGCTACCTGGCCACCACGTGTTCCACTTCCTGAAGCCGATCGCTGCCCTTGTGGGATACTGGTGCCTTCTCTGACTCGCTCTCTCGAACTGCTCCGTTTTCGGTTTCTTCTTCCCCTTCTTCCTGCACTTCTTCTTCAATCTTTCTCCGCTTGCCTCCCCGCGAAGGGGTAGCCGCCGGAGCGATAAAGTCTTTCTTCACGACGGACGCCCTCGCCGCGGACGGTGGCTCGCCGGCTTTCCGTTTGGGTGTGGCTGTCGGCGTGCTGGCCACCGATCCACTCTTAGCTCGCTTTGGTGACGTCTTCTGCGGGGTACGGTGCCCTTTAGGTGCAGTCTTCACCTGCTGCTCCGCTTCTTCCTCCTCCTCCAGATGCGTGTCCTCCCCTTTGTCTTGCTCTTCTTCTTCCTCCTCTTCGTGGCCGTCGTCGCTATTCTCGCGAGTCTTCTCGAACAGCTTCTTCCTCACTGGGGTGTGGCTATCGTGCGCAACCGATGCCCGACGTGATATGCTTGTGCTGGGCCTGCGCAGGGATGGATCGATCCACGTGCACGCCAGATCCTTAGCCACGCACACGCGAGGAGCGTGCGAGGTCGTGGCCGGTACCTGCCCGGAGAGGGTTTGGTCGCGGAGCCGATGGATGTAGTGGAGGTCGCGGAGCCTGTAGCCTTCTCCGCAGACAGAATGCGCTTCAGGTAGTGATCCTTCAGCGACTGCCAGGAGTGGCGCCGCGCCACCTTGGAGCAGTTGTGCACAAGGTTCGAGAGAACCAAAAGCACCTCAGCGCTGAAGCACCTAGCCGGACGGAGACTTGAAGAGAGAGCGAGGGTCGGGGTGTACCTCGGCTGCTTCCATTTTCTTCCAGAGTTCGGTGCCGGTGATGGAGAGCTTCGGATGGGAGCTCACGAACCGTTTGATTGCCTCATCCTCCTCGCTGGTATAGACCGCGCGCCCTCTGCAGTTACATCACCACGAGCAATTTGAGGATTGGGCAGCGAGAACGAGCGGCTCGCATGGCGCTCCGAAAGAGATAGAGCACGAACTTGGGCGAAGCGGCGGGAGCTGGAGAGGGCGCAAGCTTGATCAGGAAGTTCTCCAATGGCTGAGGCAGCAGTTGTAGGTTAGTCCCGGAGCGGGGGAGCAGGCGCTTCGGCGTACCTGCAGCTGGCCCTTGCGGATGGACGTGAGGACGTAATCATAGGAGTAGAGCGTCGCTCCAGGGGGTATTCTGCGCACGCGTGGCGTGGCGCCAATGAGCGGCGCGTGGGGGAAGAGGTGGAGGGTGAAGGACCACGGTACTTTCCCCTGTAGGAGGGTTCAACAAGTGTCAAAAGACCGGCATTCCACGTTTCGTTCACTTTGCCGCCGTGCTCCTGCGGGTAAGGTCAGTGGCAGCGCCCATCAAGAAGAAGGCAAATTCACCACCACGTTTTTCACCATGGTGGAATCTACCTCAATTCGACTAATAATCTCTGTCCTGCGGGGGCAAAGAGGCACATAGAACCCCATGGGCTTTTTGCTTTGCGTGAAGAGGTTAGGTGCAGCTTGCATGTTGTTGATCTACCCTGCTGGCAGCAACGGTCACAATCCCGCTAATTCGGTTTTGCGTAGCCAAAAAACAAAAAAAGGCGCCAAAATAAATAAATACAAAATCCGGAGGAGAGCAAGGGCCACCCCTGTCAGGATCGCATGCGGGTGGCGTTCTTTTGGATCTCTTGTGTGATCCACTGTGGCCACTCGTGAGGGTCAATCTGCACCCACACGCGTCGGTTAACCGACTGTTAACGCCGAATGCAAGCTTCATCAGAGAGGCTGTCGTGCCTTCATTCGTTGAGCTTCAGCGTAAAGTTGGTGGACGTCTATGTTACAGTAGTAGCCCTCTGTCGTCGCGTTCATCTTGGCGAAAACCGCCACGCTCACGAAATACCTGAATCGAGCGGGGGGGGGGGCAAGGAAGAGCGATGTAAGGCTTCTCCTCTGCACCTGGCCTGGTTTTGGGAGGGAGCGTACTTCTCAGACATGTCGGCGTAGGCTCCATCGAGCACCTTGAGTTTCCGCTCGGTGAGGTCCAGCTGGCGGTCTTTCCGCACCAGCTCCTCCTTGAGCATTTCGACCTCATCTTTGCGGCCTAAGTAGAGCGCGGCCGCCACGAGAGCTGACTTGTTAGCCAGGGAGACGCGCGGGCGAAGCAGCAAGTTCTCCAGCCGCGAAGACATACCCAGCGGGGTTCCCCGAGAGAAACCGGCACTGCTGGAAGAGATGGGGTTGAGCGAGCTGAGCCCGTTTTTGGCCATACTGAGCAGATTTTGTGACGAGCCGCCTCGCCGGACCTCAGGTTCGCTGTTGTATTCCTCGATCACAGCCCCGTCCACTCCTGCACGGCGTCCAAAGGGTACGGTCAGTGAGCGCTGACAGTACAGAACTGGGCACCAACAATGCTGAGCGACAAATACCATTAATCCACACCCCCGCATTCAAGCAATCAAGTAAAAAATTACATTAAAATAAATATACAGAATAGGTGTTGAATATAAAAAGTGAGATCAGTCAACTACTACCTGACGGACCGAGATCATTGATGGGCTGATGGATTGGCACATCAGAGAAGGCCATGGAGTAGCGCGGCGAGGGCTTTGAGGCACCGCCGTTGCTGGCTGCTGGGGTCGATGATGATGATGATGACGATGTGGGCAGCTGTTGGTTGGAGAGCAGGGTGGCGGATGGCTGCACGTCTGCCGCAGATGCAGCAGGAGGCTAGGCGGGCGATGGCATCGTAAGCAAATGCGTCTTCGTGGGTAATCTGGCATAGGGAGGCATACCTCTGACTTGGCGAGTGCAACAGGCTTGGGCAAACCATAGAGAACCGACAATGCCATTTGGATGTCCATCGCCCACTTGTCCCTCTCCGACGTCGACCCAGCCGCAAGAATGTAAGTGCCTACGCGTACCGTCATACAGGAGCGCATTCAGATAATCGAGATGAATATCAGTCACGGTCTCGGGTGGGAATAAAATAATAATAATAATATAAAATTTAACAGAATATTATAGATTAATCATGAAATAAAAGGCAAGGCGAGGGTACGAGAGGGTGTCTCTATGGCGAAACCGCAGCCTGGACCAGGATCGGTGGGACGGACCTTGTCGCGAATGTAGATAATTTTCGACGAACGCTGAGTGCAAGTCCAAGAAGCCAATTAATCTTACAAAAATATCTATCTAAATTGGACAGGCAGACTGAAGAGCGCCGACTTCAAGTGTTGCGAGGAGCCACGTACGTCTAGGAGTATGGAATCGATGGGCTTGCTGGGTGCATCTTTCTGCTGCTTGAAGTATTTGAGCCTTTTCCCATCCAATACGAAATACCTTCGTTTCCAACTCTTACGCACTCCCCCTTGCTTGTCCAACCAGCCCTCAATCGTAGGTAGGCCCTGCATCTGCGCGCACCTTTTGGCAACTCGCTGCCCCGACGTGTTGGGCCTGCAGGTTTCACCGCAGCCTCTACGAGGAAAAAGATGTTTATGAAAAGGAAATGCGGGAAAACTAGGAACCCAGAAAGCACTTTGTAATTGGTAGCTACCAAGTTTAAAGCATGGCAAGCAGCCAGTATTGTAGTAGTTGAAGGCCATGTCAAATGCATTCAAGATGGCTGAGTCATGTGCATTAACAAAGTTTTGGCAAATGCCAATGCAGGCCAGAATGAGCCAGTTGATATGGTTCCCTCCACCATATAGTAGTTGTCCCACATGGTTAGGCCAACAAGCCACCACACAACTGGCAGTTGGCTCCTCAATCTTTGGATTTTCCAGCTAATTGCCAATCCCAAGGGCATAACTGCGGGCTGCCAAAGGCACAGGGAGCGAGTGGTTATATTGTCCGTCCCTCTGTCTGACGAATTTCGGTCAAGATGCCCACAGCTCTGATTTCTTTGATAAAATTAATTTCCGAAATGACGGTGCCCCAAGACACCACCTCCCCAAAAACAGAGATGCCCACCCCAGCTGGTTTTGTAAGTCCATATGTAAATTCATTTTCACAACTACAATAAAATGGGAGATTTGACCTCATTAAATCCATGTTATTGCCCTACCTAAAATATTCTAAACTTAATTGCCACTTGGTCTAAAGCTGGTTAATTCTTTGATGGACTGTCCCCACATCCTCAACTTGCTGCAACCAGACAGTGATGAAACAACAGATGAAAAACAGAGTGTTCAGAAAAAAGTAACAATGTCACTAACATAAAAACTGGTGTACATGACCTTAAGGTTGTTGGTACTTTTCATCACATGTGGAATTGAGCACAATCTATGCACAAGTTATGAGTGTACTTTATGGAACACAGTAGACCAAAATATATTGATATCTTTGAGTGGTTGGCTGCTGTGCTTGATGCCCCATCAGGGGCTTTCTAATAAATTGTAAGAATGTAGGGTGGGTTATTTAGGGATGAAAAGAGGGGAAAAACGAAATAGTAAGATGGAGGAAGAGTTCAGTTTCGAAGATGACGCGCGAGGCCAGCCTGGCGCTAACCCTGGTCCTTATGATCTGCTTGATCAGCGCTCCGCCGGTACGAACTCTCTCGCCACACCTACCCCCCGCAAATCTTCCTGATCTCTGCTCATGCGGCCGGGCACCCCTTCCAAGACATGCTCAACTTTCCAAGCATGCTCAATTTTGGCCCGTGCCGACACACTCTTGTACGCCCTCTCCACTTGCATGATTGCTGCCCTGGGCCTCACCGCACGTTTGTGCTGCGTGCACAGGGTTGGTCTTTCCAACGGTCGGTGCGGTTGATGCTGCTACCGCCGTTGCCCTACCCCATCGCGAGTTTCACCTACTGCTCCGCCCCGCTCGCGCCACCTCGGCCAACCGCGGATGCCTCCGTCCCCGACCTGCCCGCCCCTTCCCAGCACAGCTTCCTCCTCTCAGGCGAGGTACACGACTGGCCACGAGCTAGCCAGAAGAAAGCCCAAAACTTCGCCCCCTGGTTCTAAGAGAGAGGAGTGCGGGTGAAAAACAGGTGTCGGCGGAAGGCACAGCAGAGGCGATGCACATCCACAAGATTGGAAAGCGGTGGAGCTTTAAGAACCTGGTGGTCGGCTCCCTCACTCCGTCCATGCCCATCGTACGTGCAATACCACCACCCATTCCTGACCCCTTCACTATGGCTTCTGAGAGCGGTCACGCGTATGTAACGTTTCGCAGTTGCTCAGCTCGGTCAAGTACAGCGGCGCGGCAACGACTTCGCGCTTCACCTACACCACCGACAAGCACATCTTTCTCATCAACAACCTCACAGTTTCGTCACCCTCTCGACAAGCTGTGCTGCATGGCTTTGTGCGCTCATTCCGTGCATCTGGCAGGCGATCACCAGTAATTGGGCGATCGGCGGTGAGCTCCTCTACTCGGCCGTGGAAGCCAAGCCTGGTCGTGCGTTGCCCGTTAGTCTTTTTATCGCTCTGGCTGGCTCTCACCTGCTGTGTGCGCACGCCCAGTATCGGTGGGCGTGCGTTACCTGAAGCGGGAAGGCTCGACCACCGATGCCACCACCGAGTTTACCCTCGCCGCCGGAGTAAGCCGCTCACGCCCATCATGATCTCTCCCTCCCTCGCTTTCCCGGCTTCTTTTTTTTCTTAGCTCTCCCTTGCTGCCGGCGCAGGTCATGGGTCACATCCGAGCCACCTACGCCCGTGAGATCTTCCCATCCGTCCACCTGGCCACTCGGTGCCCCCACCATTCCCGCAAGCGGCCAACTCGTTTTGTTGGGGGGGGGAGGACATTCCAAGCCGGCTTACCTCGCAGCGTGGCCAGGTACGAGGTGAACCTGAACGACATGCACTCACGGACGGCCGCTGGGCTGGAGCTCCGTCCGACTCGTGCCTTCCCCTACATCCTCAAGGGCAAATTCGACACCGAGGTAACCCAAACCCTCACCTTTGTCTGTTTGACGTGCACGGTGGGGCTGTGGTGGTGTTTGGGGGGGGGGGCTGGTGGCTGTCTGGCTTACGTTACCGATCAGGACGGCGTGGGACTCGCCATTGGGCACAAGCTGAAAAAGCAGCGCGGGGCGTGGATGTTCGCCGTCAACTACGACCGCAGGAGCGGTCCGCACATTGGGCTCAGCTTCCACTTTTAAGACGCGCCCCCTTGCAGTAAACAGAGCAGTTAAAAAGTTCTAGCGCGGTTTGGAGTTCATTCAGGACACGATCCAAGCGGGCTTGCGCTTCTCGAGGAAGGCCGACAGGCCCTCCTGTCCCTCCTTGGACACCCGAATGCGCGCAATCTCGCTCGCCAGCTGCTCCTGTAGAATACCCACACCGATGGTTTAGCGTGCAGCGTCAGCAGGCGAGATTTGTGGGGGGGGGAGCCGGGTCGTGCCTTGACGTCTGAGAGGCCTTCGCCCTTCTTCGGCGATCCCAGTGAGTGGTACACGTTGTTGATTAGCTGCTTACACGAACGCATCGCCGCGGGCGAGTTGGCCTTGATCTCCTGCTCGCCCAGTAGTGGTGGCGGTGCACGACCAAAGGAGAGTTATATAAACGCCCTGGTCAATGCGCTGTCGAGAACAAAGGCAGGTGGGAACACGCACGGTGAGCACAGAGTGTACGGCCTTGTCAAGCTCCTCGACGGTTTCGAATGAGCCCTGGATCAGGCCCAAGCGAGTCGCTTCGGTTGCGTTGAATCTCTCCCCTAGCCGTGGCAATTGGAAGCAGGATGAGCAGGGGCAGAAGGGAGAGGCTCTAGCAGCAACTGGTGGTGGTACCGGTCAGAAAATAGCGAGAGCAGTTGCCCTTGCCGATCTTCATCATCACAAAGGGCGAGATCACAGCAGGGATCAGGCCCAACTTCACCTCCGTGAATCCAAACACGGCCTTGTTGACCTGATGGCGACCGTTCTTTAGGGTTCGACGGAAGACGGTGAGAGGGGGAAGGCAGTTTCCAAGATTACGAACCGAGAATGCAAAGTCGCAGGCGGAGACCAGGCCCGAACCACCACCAATGGCGTTGCCGTTGATGCGGCCGATGACGGGCATGGGGCACGCGTAGATAGAGTTGAACATATCGAACAGCTTGTGCGAATCCAGCTCGTTCTCCTTCTACTCACGGGCATTCTCGCACATACATGATGTGAGGTAAGGTGAGATGACGCGACATACCAAGCAGAGAGGACAGACAACGAGAAGTCTAACCTGAGTGTAGTTGGCCATCTTCTTCATCCAGTTGAGGTCGGCGCCCGCCGAGAAGGACTTGCCGTTGCCAGTCAGCACGACCGCACGGAACTGTTGTGTGTGCAATGCAGGGCGCCACATGAGCAGATGCCACTTGCCACAAGCGATGTGAGAAGGAGGAGGTAATACCTTTTGCTGGGCGGCGTCACGCTGGATGGCGCGGAAGGCGTCAGTGATTTCGCCGATGACCAGCTCGTTGAAGGCATTATGCGTATCTGGCCGATTAAGTGACACCCACCGCACTTCGCCCTTGTCCTCCACCTGCGTGCGCGTTTTTGTGTTCAATGTCAGTGTAGACACCCCTCATGGATCACAGCAAATCTCAACAATGCAGAAAGAATCTTTTGTTGATGATTGCAAGGCCATCATTCGGCACAAGGACGAGGGAAGACATACGTCGATGAATTCGTACGTGTGTCCCGTTGTCCCGGTAGAGCTGCTCTCAGAGATTGGCGCGGTGGCAAAGAGGCGACCGCTGCTTTGCAGCAGGAGGCGGGATGTGTGCGGCTGGCTCGTGGCCACGCTCAACGCTTGCCCAGTTGGCACTCTGGACCCAATGGCGCTCCTCATCGTCAGCGTCGTGCGCTTCATGCTTGGTCTCTGCCTGCCTGGTCTCGCCCGCTGTGCTGGCGTTTTTTGCAAAGTGGCTATTTTCCTCTCTCTCTTCTTCCGCCAATGGGGCACACCCGAAACGGGAGTGCACCGGTGCGACTCTGTTTCTTTGCTTGCGGGAAGAGGAGGATGCAGCTGCGGGTTTTGCTTGTCGCGTTGGTGTTTGTGCTCGTAGGAGCAGCAGCTGCGAATGCCAAGGTGGTGAACGGACTGGAGGTGGTGAACGCGCGACCTATCGTGGGAGTGATGGCGCAGCCCACCTACGCCGATCCTCAGTACAAGGGGCTCGGCCGCACCTACCTCGCCGCTGCCTACGTCAAGTGGTTCGTGCCCCCCCCCCTCTCTTTCACGCCTGCTTTTTCTTCGTTTTTCGTTTTTCGTTCTTTCTTCTTCTTCTTCTTCGTAATAACAAGGGTCGTGCTGTGGCGCAGGCTGGAGAGCGCCGGTGCTCGCGTGGTCGCTGTGCAGTACCAATTCCCTCGCCCGCTGGCCAAATGCGGCGGCTGTCGCTGTGCTTAGTGTTTGTACTGCGGGTTAACGGAGTTGGTGGCTGGTGTGATCTTAGGTACGACCAGCCTGAGCGTGACCTGGTTCGCCTGTTGCAGAGCATCAACGGTACCGTTGCTGCTGGGCTTTGTTGTGTAAAGAAGAAGCTAAGAAGCTGATCACAAAGGAGCTTGTGTGTTGGACCTCATGCAGGGGTCGTCTTCCCTGGCGGAGAACTGGACATCCCTGGCTCGCACTACCAGAACACCAGCCAGTTCATCTACAACTGGGCGATCAAGGTTGGCTGCCTTGCCAGCACTTTCCACCTCTTTCAACGGAGCACTGACCAACCACACACCCGCAGCAAAACGAAGCTGGCAACTACTTCCCGCTCTGGGGCACCTGCCAGGTGCGTCTTTCCTTCTCCTTAAGCGGTTAGCTTCTTCTCTCGGGGCGCACAGTAGCGGCTCAGTGGTTTGCTCTCCGAAGGGCTTCGAGCAAATTGCGATCATGGCGTCGGGAGACGATTCCATCCTCACTGAGTTCCAGGCCGAGAACCTCACCCTCGCCCTCACGTTCACCGCGGCGGCCGCACGCAGGTGCGCACCTCATGGATATCACCGCGTTCGCGTGCGTGTTTGCGTGTGCGGTGTCGCAAACGCAACTGATCCCTTGTGGCCAGCCGCCTGTTCGGCTCGATGGAGAAGCGAATCGTGGACATCTTCAGGACGCAAGCTATTACCGAGAACCTGCACCAGCTCGGCCTTGCCCCCGATCTCTACGCCCGTACGTTGCACGCCACCACGGCTGAGTGAGGTCTGACCGTACGTAATGGGTGTTGGCGGCCCTCGGTGTGCGCAGACAACGAGCGCTTCCGGTCGACGTGGGACCTGTTGTCGACCAACGAGGATCGCAGGGGCTGGACGTTCGTGTCGTCGATGGAGAGCAAGCAATATCCCTTCTATGCCACCCAGTTCCACCCCGAGAGGAACGCCTAGTACGCGCCCACGACCGGCCTTGATGCTTTCCCTTTCTCTCTGACCAGGTATCTGATACATCGCACAGCGAGTGGGACCGCGAGGAGGCCTTGATCCACTCGGCCGACGCCGTGGCGGCCATGCAGGCCCTCTCGAACTTCCTCGTCAGGTGGGGCCTTCACCCACCCCCGCCCAAAGTGCCTCCTCATGCAGCTGGTTGTACTGACGTGCGTGGCGTGCGCGTGCAGTGAGGCGAGAAAGAGCGGCAATGTGTTTGCGAGCAAGGAGGACGAATACCAACAGCTGATCTACAACTACGCGCCGCTCTACATGCCCAGGATCGACCGCTACTACGAGCAGGTCTACTTTTGGAACTAATGTGGCTTCTGATCTCTCGCCATACGAGCCACGACTGTCGTGACTGATGGTTCACTTCCAATTGGCAACGATCCAGTCTTTGTCCACCCACTTTCGTCTTTGCAGGTTGTTGTCCTCAAAGAACTTCTGCAGCGTTGTGCTCCTGTGTGTGTGTGTGTGGGGGGGAGGTCGAGCCCGAGTGCGTGCAGTAGTGCGTGTGAGACGTCGCACAGCTGGGGTGGCGAGGATTGGAGGCGTGCCACGCACCGGCCAGACTGAGAGGGAAGAGTGCGAGACCTCTTCTTCTCGCGCACCTCGGCCTCCGACGACGATGCAGACGAGGGTGGACTGGCGAAGAACGGAGAGGTGATCAACTTCGTCTGTCGTCGCGCCGTTTGGCCCTTTGTCCCAGCCTCCTCTTCACCCTCGCCCTCGTTGTCCTCCTCCCGTTTGCGCTTCAACAGACTTGGTGTGTTCGTTCGCGGTCGTGGCGCCGTACTGGCGCTGCTCCTGCGCAGCAGAACGGTTGTTGAAACAACATCACGGGCAACCAGTGGAGAGGGAAGGAAGGGTACTCGAGGAACTGGAGGGCCTCAGCCTGTGTGGCAAAGCCTTTGTATTTGGCCCCCGAGAACCCGTCCACCTGAGACTTACACTCTTCCCTGCATGCATGATGTCCACACGTGACATAAAACAAAAAGAATGCAATATAGAGGGCGATGAGAATTTATCCTGCACCAATTTGTTTCAATAAAACGCACCAGGTCTCGTATAGGCCGGGAGTATGTCCAACACTGACGGCATAGAACTTCTTCCTCTTGCTCATGTTTGAGTTATAAACAAAGGACACATTATCTCGATTCTTTTCTAACTCGCCTTTTCCCGCCTTTTTGGACTTTTCTGTTTTATGTTGTTTTTTATTATTATTTTTATTTTGGGCATCTAGCGCAAACACCAACACGCAAGCTGTATGGGTATGGAAGCTCGCTTGGGGGTTTCTGGGCACCTGCCTCAGTTTTGTAGCAGGTGCTGAAGGAACCTGTTTACGGTGTCCACCAAGAGAGGGTAGTTGATCGGTTTCGAGAGGTATTCGTTGCAGCCGGCCTCAATGCAAATTCGCCTCTGGCGCGGTGTTGTATCGGCTGGTGAAGTCACACATACACAGGACGGTGTTGGCAAGACGGCGGATGGACGATCGAACAGGGATTCGGGCGTACCAGTAAGGGCAATGATGGGGACCTTGTTAGGGATGTTCTGTGCGTTCTCGTACTCTCGAATAAGGCGCGTGCATGTGACGCCGTCCATGACGGGCATGTGGATGTCCTGAGGTGGAGGTCAAGGTCGATAGAATTTTAATATGCATACTGAAATACTGATAAGTGTATACAAGCAAGTAAATAGTATGAGAAGTAGGCGCACCATAAGAATAAGTTTGTACAGGTCAGGATTGGAGCGGAACATATCGAGGGCGATCCTGCCGTTCTGTGCGATGTCCACTTGGAAGTTTTTGCGTCGCAACACGCGCGCTCCTGTACAAGGAGAGGGGGGGGGAAAGGAGTGAGTAGATCGATGTTGGCTGACAGTCTAGGCACCACCCCAGTTATGGTGGGATTCCTTGATGGGATGGTGAGGGGTACCGATAAGAGCGTTGGTGGCGTTATCCTCAACCAACATAATCCGTATGCTCTGCCTGTTCCTATCTACATCCGGCAGCTGAGTCAACGAATCACTACGTGATGTGCGTCTGCCGTCAAGTACAGGGGAGTGAGGCGAAGCTCTCAAGGGATTGAAAGGGAGGGGACATATTAGTCTCTGCGTGAATCGGTGGGTACCGCTGATCGATAAGGTTGGCCCGGACACGCTGCTGCTTTTGATGAGCGAATTTCTGCAGCATCTCGTAGAAGGCTGCTTTGTCGACCGGCTTGCTCAGATAGTCGTCCATGCCCACTTGCAGACACATCTCTCGCGAGTCGTCGGCTGTTAGGGCCACAATGGGCACGTGGCTTGCCACCACCTCCTCCTCCTCCTCTCCCTTCGAAGACCGGCTCTGGGGTGATCGCAACGTGGTCAGCTTGTGACCCTTCTTCATAAGTCGCTGCCTATACGGAGGTGCTCACCTTTTCTTCGGCCTCACTCCTTTCTTTCTCTCGGATGAGCTTGGTGGCTTCCCAACCATCGATAACCGGCATACGGCAATCCTGCACGAGCACGAAGCAGGCGCCAACCCAACGTAAGGCCCCACCCAGGAGCAGAGCGCACTCGCGCGTGGGTAGGGTGAGGGGTGGAGGGGTGCGGACCATGAAGATGATGTCGAACGGCGTCGTCGAGTAGGCCTCGAATGCCTGTTTACCATCCGAGGCGACCGTGCATTGATGTCCCGCCTTCTTGATCAGCATGTCGAGAATCTTCGCGCTCATTTTGTTGTCCTCCGCAACGAGCACTTTGAGCTGGATACCACCCAACGGTTGGGAAGCCCTTTCCTCTTCGGTCACCTTGCTTTCGCCTTCGGCCTGATCAGGAGCATTAGCACCCAAAATATATATTCACCATCAACAACGACATGCAGCCCACTTACATGACTCGAATTGGTGGGCACTTCAAGAGCATAGCCTCCGCGTTTGCTACCGGAGTGGTTCATCACGATGTTGAGCAGCTCCTTCTTGCGCAGCTATGGAGGCGGAGGAGGTCAGGTCAGTGCGCACCTTGGCCACATCGATCAGGCGATGCACCGCAACGTACCGGCTTGAGAAGGAAGGCGTTGAGAGTCGGCGAGATCTGCTGAATCTCCTTCTTCTGCGCAGGCGTACACCTAAACCAGGCCGGGGCATGATTAGTGCCTCTCTCCATTTTACGCGACTACAAATGAAGCGCGCCTAGAGGCAGAGGGGAAGGTATTGTTGTACATCATGATGATGATCAAGTCCTTTAGGCCCGCTTCCTCCATAAGATATCTGTACACTTCCACTCCCGTGACACCACCCATCTGGAGACCGTGGTCGGGGGGGGGGGACCAAGCGGGGGTAAGCGGCGCATACGCGAGACAGACAGCCAACCCCCGCAAGGCCAGCGCACCATGTAGTCCAGGAACAACAGCTTGTAGTCACCCCTCTTCAGTTCCTCGACACCCTGACGCCAATTTATAGCTGTGGAACCCAACGGAAGGAAAGCCCCGATTAGCGGTGCAGCCGTCGAGGGCGAGAAATTAAGGGCGGAAAGGGCGCACCATAGCTAATGTGGCACCCAAATTGAGACAGGTGGTTGGTGATCTGCTTGCTCACGTTTTCGTTATCGTCGATGATGTAGATCGGGAAGCCGGCGAGCGAAACCACCACGCCTGATGCGTGCAGAAGGAGTGTGAGACAGCAACATATATAACGGTAAGAGAGACGCTCTAGAGGCTGTGCGCACTCTCGGGTGGCGGGTGATGGTAATCGAGGCTGAACTTGGCCGTGAAGGTGAAGGTCGACCCTCTTCCCTCCTGCAAGCAAGAGTGTGGCGTTGAGCATGTGCAGAAGGACATGGAGGGGGCTCGCAGTCGAACCTCACTGTTGACTGAGATGTGGCCGTCAAGGAATAGCGATGTTAGCCTTGCGGCGATGCTCAAGCCCAAACCGCTGCCACTGCAATGAGACAGGCGGGAGAGGAGTGAGGGGATCAGAAAACAAGGAAAGAGGGAGAGAGCAAGAAGAAGAAGAAGAAGACTCGATCATTAGAATTGATAATGTTCACAAGCCGCGTACCCATATTTCTTGAGCGTGGACGAGGAGAAGGGAAGGAACAGCTTGCTCATATGAGATGGAGGAATGCCGATGCCCGTGTCACTGATGGCAAATGACAGAGTGGCTGTTCCATCAACATCCGCACAGTCTGGCCGTGCGGGCTTCTTTCCTTCGACTTGATTCCGAACAACAGAAATGAGAATAGCGCCCTGTGTGGGTGGTGTTGTGTGTGTGTGTGTGTGTGTGTGTGTGTGTGTGTGTGTGTGTGTGTGTGTGTGTGTGTGTTCTGTTAGCCAGATATTAAAACAGCGAGAGCGTGCTGGACACCGCAATGATACCTGATGTGTGAACTTGACGGCGTTCCAGAGAATGCTCTCCAGGATATTCTTGAGTTGAGTAGATCCCTGATGACCACCGCTAATGATTAAACGCTTCGCCCCCACAGACTTTGCAGAACGCAGAGTGAGAGAATTGAGTGAGAGAAGAGGCACGCACCCCGATGAGGTATCTAGGCACGTCGTCGGCGATTTGATAAGTGATGTCAATGTCCTTTTCGCCAAGCAAGGAGGGGCTCAGGCTGAGCTGCGCGATCAGTTCCTCAAGCAGGGACTCCACTTCGAAAGGTTGCGCTGCGGAGGAGAAGAACAAGGAACAGTTCAACTTAAGGAGCGTTGCGACTCCTCTTCTTTGTAAAGCAGTAGTCAACGCCATACCTTCGAGATCGATGAGGCCATCGTTGGCTTTGGTGAAGATGGAGACATCGCGAACGAAGGTGTTGAGTTGGGTGTTGGTCTCGTCCAGCTTCGACACGTAACCTCGCTGTTCGACCGGAAGATCGGAATCCGATAAAATCGAGATCAAGCCTTTGATCAAACACACCAAGGTTAGATGACAGTTCAGCTTGAATACCTGCTGTGGGGAGGGGGCGTACCTGACATTGCTTCGGCACGGCTTCTCATTTCTCCGAAGGAATGGTCGAGGAACTCTTGCTTCTCCTTGACCTTCTTGGAGATGACGTCGTATTTCTATCGAGTCGGAGTGGTCAGGTGCAGCCAAACCTTTCACGAGCTTGAGTTACAAGAGGACACACGCACCTCTCTAGAGAAGACGTTGGTGGTGCGAAGAGCCTCGTTGTCCGATCGCTGCTTCTGAAACAGCGCGAGCAGCTGTTGCAGCTCTTCCCTCTTGTCCTCGTAGAAGATAAACACTTCACCAACCAGGGCTGTCGTCATGATTCCGAGCGACACGGAGGGTGCTACGGACATCTGTATGTCCGAACGTAGTAGCAGGTGTCACGTGAGCCAACGGCCACAAGGAAGCGAACGCGAGCAGTTGGCTCAGTCTTATTGTACCAGAAAGACGGGCGATAGAAACGTGAGGTAGTAGGGCCAGGAGCTGCTGAATGGCCAGGTGCAGATCGCGTAGAAGATGATGCTGCAGCTGACCACGGAGTAGAGCAGCAACGAACGCAGGAACAGCATACTCAGTGCCGAACTCCTAGGAGTTCTCGGTGTTCTTCTGATGGACGACGCGGCGACGACGTTGTTTTCGGCCTTTCGTTGAGCCTCGTTGGCTCTTTCCTTTCCGCTGTCGCCGCTTCGGTTGAGCCCACTCTTGCGCCTACCGGGGGCGGTTTCCCCGGTTTCTTCCACCCCCTCGTCCCGCGAGCGTGCGCGCTCCCGAGTGAGAGGTTCGCTGGCGCTGGCGGTCGATTCTGGCTCTTCGGAGGTAGTATGACCTCCTCCTTCCGGAGCTTGCGCCTCGTTGTTGCTGTGATTGCTGGATGATGAGGAAGAGGGCGAGGAGGAGGAGAGGGTCTTACGTTGCTCGACGACGAAGTAGGCCCAGAACAGCGAGGCAAGAGTGCATTGCACGAGGAACTCGAGCACGAGGTTGAGATGCACACTCTGCCTGGCATACTTGATCATGACCAGCAGGTGCATAAGCGACGATTGCTGTACGTCGCCTCGCTCAACTATGCTCTCATCTACGCTACTTGTGGCATGCGTGAGGGACTGCCAACAGGTACGCAGAGGCGGTAAGAACGCAGACAAAGGTCAGTCGCAGACTGACGTTCTCTGAATCATCGTAAAAACAAAACCTTCTCGCTCTGCCCACCGGTGCACACGCACATACCTGAATGGAGAACAAAAGGCCAACAGCACTGCAGACGGCCAACACGTCTACGGACTTGTGCGATACCGATGAGACCACACGTAGGTACGTAGGCTTACCCTGCAAGTCACACAAACAGCATCTTTGAGCACACAGGCACGAAAAGCGTTTTTTGTACAAGGGAGTCCGGGTATACCTGCACCCTAACAGTCTTTCGCACGCTCCAAAGGATCCCCACCAACGACAGACCTCCCAGTGGCTGGTTGATTATGAAGAGAGAGAGAGAGAGAGAGAGAGCAGTGGGCATGTGTTGTTGATGTGCAGCAGCAAAATATAAAATTTTAATCATAATTTTTTGAAAAAATAATAATAATAATTATCATAATAAAAAAGAAAAGAGCTTGTTGGGCGGCAGCAAGTGAATGTAAGGGGGAAAGGGGAGGGACGTATACCCAAGTGGCAAGGTGAGGGTAATGAGTCGCGCTGCTGCACAAGAGCAGATTGATCAGTGCCGACACAAATGGAGGTGCGCCGAGGCACGTGGCGAATACCACCGGCGAAGAATGACGAAAGATGGAGAAGTGCAGTGCACTTGCGGTCCACAAGGCCAGGCAAATGTAGAGATTGGTGAGCTCAATCCCATGAAAGGTCATGATTTGCGATTGCGGTAGGTCATTAACGAGAGAGGAGGCAAAAAGGTGAGGTTCAAGCTCGAAATCGCCCTGCATGCAGGGCGCGATTGGCAAGGGCGCGGGTCTTGGGTGTTTGCAAAAGCAAACTTGCGCTCGCTGTTGTGCCGCGCCCCACCATTCAACCTGGCTGACGAGATAACAACCACGTCTCCCTTGTGTGTGCTCTTGGAATGCCACATATGGGAGCACAGAAAACTGTTGAATAAGAGGCATTCCTTTGGTGCAAGCTCCTTCGTGACCTCCGGGGGCTCACGTGGCGCTGGTTCAACAACCGACCAGAAAAATCACACTCTTGAGCACCACGCCTGCGCTACCCGCTGATCATCCCCAGGGCGGCTGGCGAGGCTACCAGAAGAAGTTTCCTCACTTGCGAACTTCTTGTGGAAGAGCCACCCACCAACATCGCCCCCTTGGGGGGGGTCAGTATACTTTTGCTTATCGAAGGCTATTGGGTGCTCCTCCAAATGCGATTTGGCTTTTGCGCCAAAAACTGGGAATTTCGCCTGAACCTGGCGTGGCCAGCAAAAAACAACAAAACAGGCAAAAACGCACATGTGTCGGTCCTATGTAATAGGAGTGTTGTGAGGCAGATCCAAGGAGACAGGGGCAAACGGCCAACAAGCTTTGGCCGGGTGTGATGTCGCGCGCAGCTGTGTGTCTGGTCGTGCTGTCTCTGTCTGACAGAGCAGCCCGCGTCAATCACTGGGGGGGAGGGAGCTGCTGTCAGCTCCGAGTTGCTCTTCCTGTCAACAACACCACCACCTGCCAGGGCGCATTAGAGGGAGGAGCGCTTTTGTTGTGGGACGACCCCACCCCCAGAGACTAAGAGACTCTTGCCAACCAGCAGCAAACCCCCATTACAGCCTTCTTCCGTTTCCTGGTTTGTGTCCGAAACAAGCTGCAGCCGCGAGCAAGCACACCTACCCACTTCTCCTTCTAGGTCCCGATTCAATATTCTTCCTGCCTCTCCACCTCAACCCGCGCAGGGTGGCACCACAACATAATGGATGTAGCGCTACGGTAAGGGCCCCACAACGGCAAGTGGCACGGCCAACCAGCCCCCCCCCCGCACCATCTTTTTTTTCACCCACCACCACCACCCACCACCACCACCACAACAAGGAGAAAAGACGGAAGTCCACCTCACACCTATCATCATCTTGCCAGGTGTCGATGCGGCAATGTTGAGGTGTGCTTGCGGGAGCAGCCCAACGAAGTGGCCGTGCAGCCGCACTCGCTCCCTCGAGTTCTTCAACTGCAGCGCCTGGGCGTGGCCGACCTAACCTCTGCTTTGCACGTTCGTTCCACCCACTTAACCACTGCATCTCCTCTGTGTGCTTAAGCTCTTTGTTTTGCGTCAAAGACCATGAGTTTGTGTGTGTGTGTGTGTGTGTGTGTGTGTGTGTGTGTGTGTGTGTGAAACGTCACTAACCTACTGAAGCTCACTCGTTGTTTTTGTTGTTGTGACCCTTTCCAATCGGTTCAACAGAGAGTGCCAGAACTGGTGAGGGCGGCGGAGCACTACGCAAGCGATGCCTCCACCAAGTGGCGTTGCTACGAGTGCCGGCTCTGCCACGTAGACACGGTGCGTGCTGCTGCATTATTATGATTATTATGATCCTCCTGGCGTGGCCACCAATCCTCTCTCCTTAACACTGTTCCGCCGTGGTGCTACGCCTGTCCGCTCCTTCTGTTCTTTGCGCTTCCTCCTTGAAAAGGTGTACGCCTGTCGAGTTGAGAGCCAGCGTCAGGTCCACGGCGTTACTACTTCCACGCCAAGCGGCGAGCAGATTGTAACGGAAGGAACCCTGGTCAATCTGGAATTCGTGGTACCACGGCTGTCCACCCCGGAGTGTTGGTGACTTGGCAGGACGCTTCATGACTGAAGAGGGGCACTTCTTCTTCTCCCTCCTCTGTCTCTCTGTGCAGGATGTCCCGCTTCCCAGTGAGAAGGATGGCTATTCGCCCGCCTTCCAAATCGTTCTGCCCGGCGGCCAGGTACCGTGTTCGGAGTTTTAAAATTGCTTCTGTGGTATTTGTTGATGTTGTTGGTTTGTTGCGCCCGCCGTCGGAAAAATCCCGTGTGGATCACTCAGCACTTACTATTTGTCGGCTTGCCAGACCTGATTTGCTAACCCTAGTTTTTATCGGATTCTCCACTTATCACAAAACGCGCAGAGCCAGAGCAGACCCAGCACAGACATCTCAAAATTGCTGGGTGTGTTGTGTGTGTGTGTGTGTGTGTGTGTGATGAGACCTCTGAGTTTTGACGGCTTGCGCCAAATGTTCCCTTCCCACTGTTGTTTGTGGGTCTCACCCACCCCCGCCATCACACACCACAGGTGCCGCCGGCGCTCAAGGACTCAGGCTATTTGAGCGCTTGACGAACGAAGCGGACAATTGGTTCACGCAGCATCTGCGCAATCTTGCCGTGAACGAGTACCAATCCCTTGTGTGTGCACATCCACGATTGGTGCGATTGTTTACTCACGCTGTGTGCGTGTGCGCGTGTGTGTGTGTGTGTGTGTGTGTGTGTGTGTGTGTGTGTGTGTGTTGGTGCTGCGTGTATGATAGCCAAGGGGTCACCAAAGAACAAGAACGAAGCATCCGAAGAAATGCACTGCGAGATCGAGACGCCATCTTTGTCAAGGTACAGCCGCACACATGACCACCAAATGGGCGATGTATCCGCCGGCGAAGAGATCATTGCTCATGCGGCTGGCGGGGCTTCAGATATGCCAAGAAAACGGAATCGGCAGCGACCTCGCTTCATTGGCGCGAGTAGCGGAGACGCTGGCAACCGCCATCATCACCAAGAGTGATCTTCTTTCAGCGAATGACGACATGGATGTACGCGACATGAATTGCCAAGAGATGATGCCTGCTCGTAGTGGCGCTCACTCCTCCCATGCTGGTGCGAAGGACGACTATGACTTCGAAGAGAAGTGCAAGGATCTCTCGGAATTCAAGGAGCGACACGGGCACTGCCGCGTCCCTCGGGGATGGTACATACGCGCTGTGGCTGCTCTTTGTGTGTCTCAACCCGTACTTGAGGCTACCCTCTCTCCGCGAGAGCCTGATCGCTCGCTCACGGCACTCGATGATGCCAACCCGACAGGAAAGAGAACGTGGACCTGAGCAATTGGGTGCGCAATCTGCGACGCAAGAAGATCAGAGGCACTCTCACCACCGACAAGATCGCCAAGCTAGAAGAGATGGGCTTCGTGTGGCGGAAGGAGAGGAAGGACTCGTGGGAGGAGCACTTTGCGCAGCTTGTCGAGTTCACTGCGAGATTTGGTCACTGCCGAGTTTCCAGGAACTGGAAGGAGAACGTGAAGCTCGGGCAATGGGTGCAGGTATGATCGAATGAACCGCGCAAGGCGTGTGGTCTTCACCTATTCGATAGGTTGCTGTTAGGGCGTGATGAGCTTACGATTACACTTTTTCTCCTATGTATGCGTGCGCAACAGAGTCTACGCCGACTGAAGCTCTCCGGCAGACTGAGCGACGACAAGATATCGCGGCTGGAGAGCATAGGCTTCGAGTGGCGTCTGCGGCAGAAGGAAGACGGACTCAGCCAGGACTCTCGAGATGGCGAGCAGGCCGAAACCTCTGATGACGGCGACGACGGCGACTCGGATCCTGACGATGTCTACTCGGATGATGATTTTGTGGAGACCGATTCCAAGAGAGAAACGCTGGCGGCGCGCTGGTTCAAGGACGCCGGCGATTCTCAGGAGCTGTCGTCGACAAGTATGACTCAGCCCCAGCGCAAAGCGCTTGCCCACCACTTCGATGGATCCAGGCTGGACGGACTCGTGAGCTTCAGGTCATCCATGGCGATACCGCTCACCACCACGGCCGCAACGTCAACGACCTCAACTGCGACTACGACGACGACGACGGCAATGCGAATCAAGAAGGCAAAAGCGCGACTGCCCCAGTCGCCAACTTTCAGCCTTAACGACATTGATGAAGATCTGTATGGTCTTGGAAAATACAACGACTACGAAGACGAAGACGACGACGAAGAATTTGACGCCGCACTCGATGATGACGAAGAGGAGGATGACGACTGGGCGGATAGAGCCAAGAGCACTACCTCCAAGTCCAAGCGTAAGCGTGCGACGGAGAAGAGGCCCAAAGCACGTCAACGCTCCAACAGCGACGAGCAGAGACCGACGAGTCCTCCTAGGTCAAAGAGTGGTAAAGAATCCCTATGCGCATTTGTTTGTTTGTTTGTTTGTTTGTTTGTTTGTTTGTTTGTTTGTTTGTTTGTTTGTTTTGTTTGTTTGTTTGTTTGTTTGTTTGTTTGTTTGTTTTGTTTGTTTGTTTGTTTGTTTGTTTGTTTGTTTGTTCAACTCCTACTCAACCAACCTTCTCCGCTCATTTCTCAGGTATGCGCACTGTGGGAGGGAGCGCCGGTGTGCGAGCGTGCGTTGAGTGTGGTGCTACGAAAACACCGCACTGGAGGCGAGGCCCAAGCGACAAGCATGGAGATCCGGCTTTCCTGTGCAATGCGTGTGGACTCAGGTTCGTGAAGGAACCCTCCATTTTCACCACCTGATTTGTTAAGGGGGTTGGTTGATCCAATTAACTTGTCGGTTGGGTCTTCTCTGCACTATGGTGTGATAAGGTACTACAAAACCCTGCAGCAGAAGTCATCGACCTCGACAAATAAGAAGAAGAAGAAGAAGAAGAAGAAGAGATCGTCGACAGCGAAGAAGCAGAAGACGCGCAGGGGATCCGAAGCAGAGAAGGAGGACGAAGAGGAAGCAGCACCGACCTCTCCGGAGATCTTCAAGAAAGGGACTACTACTAGGAGCACGAAGACAAAGACGACGAGGGTTACCACCACGCTTAAGCCGGAGAAGAGCACTCAGAAGACTACGATCGTAGAAGCAGTGACCGATTCCGACTCAGAGAGCAGAGAAGGACTCATCATCGACGGACTCACGCGGCCACACCCGGGCGAGGGCGACAACCAACCCAGCGGCGCCGACGAAAGGAAACGTGGTTTGGCTCCCCGGGAAGAGAGGGCGGCGGAGATGATGGTACAAGCCGCCGGCGGAGAGAATGCGCACGGACCATGGCTTCTTGCAATCAAGCAGGATCTGGTGGCTGCTGCTGCTGCTGCTGCTGTCGGATCGGACGAACCGACAACCGACGCGTCGAGTGAAAGAGACGCCGCGGCCCCAGCAAAGGAGGAAGAAGACGAGATATTCGATTTTGTGGAGTGAAAAAACCTACTTGCACCAAGTCCCTTGTTACTGACCGACCAGTCGTCCCCGAGCAAACTCACAAGCCGCGGTTGGTGGTGGTGGTGTCACCCGTGTGATGTCATGGCTGAGTGGACCTATGCGCCGACGCATCGCGATCGGCGGAGCTGGGCCGGGCTTTTAAAGCAGCAGCGGAAGTTGGTTGCTGTGGTGGTTCGCTTGGGAAAGAAAGGTTTTCTTTCTTCTTCGCGCGCCACCTTTCTTAATAGTTCGTGCTCGTCGTCTCGGCTCGTGTGTTTTCCTCCCTTCTCTCCGAAGCTTTTCTCATCTCATCTCGTATCTCAACAACACTCTCAACCCGAGTTTTGGAGGATTGTGTTGTCAACAAACAGCCACACTTGCGCCCCTTCCGATAGATTCCAAGCAACACAAGGAGGTTTTTGATTCAAACAAAATTGACGACGATTTTTCCCGAGATGGAGGAAGTGAAGATCGAGAACGGCCAACAGGGAGAGGAGGACGAGGGAATCTTCAGTGGTGCTGTCGGAGTCGTGGCGTCGTCGTCGTCGTCGAACACAGACAACAGCAATACCGTCATCAACATCCGGGAGTCGCTGAGTGAGGAGCAGTTACAGAAGCTCGATCAATTCAAAACCAACGTATTCACCGTGCCGCCGGCTGGATCACCCTTCCACGAATACAACGAGAAGCAGCTGAAGAAGAAACGAGGCGCCACCGAGCCGCCCATCCCTCGCCTTTGGGTGGAGGAGCTCACCGACAAGCAGAAAGAGGTACGTCGTTTCTTTCCTCGCTCGAGTCCCTTTTCTATTTTTTCTCCCCCCGAGCAGACAGCCCACTGAAGGATGCGTTGTGCCCTTTCTCTGCTGTCGTGGTGTGCCGACCGCATACACAGTGGCTGGACGAAAGGTGTCTCTGCAGGTACCTGCGCGCGCGCGAGTGGGACCTGGAGAAGGCCGAGCACATGGTACGCTTGGGCCCGTGGCACTGCCAAAACTTTCATTTTCAAGTCTCTTGCAGCACAAAACAAAACGAACAACTAACAAAAGGCATTAACGGCCTTTTGACCACTTTGAATGTTATGGCACTCCTTTCTCTCTCTCTCTCTCTATTTGTTTGTAATTGCGCGATCACAGATCCGTTGTACTCTGGCTTGGCGTGTTGACTACAAGCCTGACGAGATCACAGCTGCCGAGATTGAGGATCAATCCAAGACGGGCAAGGTAACTCGCCGCCGCTGCTGCAACGCACTTATGACCCGAATTGACCTCCTCACACACACACACACACACACACACACACACACACACACACACACACACACACACACACACTTATATTTTCACGTTCCTCCGGGCCAGATGTACTTTTGCTACGAATACACCAAGCAGGGCTACCCTGTTGTGTACATGAAGCTCAACCGGGACCAGGGCCACGATAGAGTGACCAAGGTGCGCTTGCCTTGCCTTTCATCGTGAGCTCTTTCTTCTGGCTCACTTTCCTGGAGTCATGTCATGTGATTCTTCCTTGCACCCGTCTTTGGTGGGTTGGAACGCACTCTGAGAGCTAACCCGTTTGATCTTTGTGCCTCAACAGCTGAAGTTCATGGTGTGGATGCTGGAGAACCTCATCAGTGCCATGGACGCAAGCCAAGGTGTGGAAAAGATGGCCTGGGTCACAGACTTCAAGGGCACCGGAATGAGGTCAGTACCGCCGAGCAGCCCACATTCTCCTGATCCGCATAATTTGTCACACTCCCATGACTCATTCTGTTACAGAATGGCGACCATGTCACACATCAACATCAGCCTGGACTGTCTTCACACACTTCAGAACCACTACCCCGAGGTTCGCATTTTCTTGTGTGTGTGATACAAACTGGTGTATGCATGAGCTGTGACACTCATCGTCATCGTCATCTCTCTCTCTCTCTCTCTCTCCCCCCCCCCCACTCCAACCAGCGGCTGGGGGTGGCATTTGCAGTGAACCCTCCCCGCGTGTTCTCTGCCTTCTGGAAGATCTTGACTCCTTGGATGAGCGAGACCACCATTAACAAGATCAAGTTTGTGGGAAGCAACAAGGGTATGGCTGCTTCTCGGGGCCTTGGATAGCTTCCCCTTTCCAGCGACTCACCGCCAGTCACAGATTATCCGATCATTTGGGAGTACATCGACCAGGCCATTCTGGAGAAGACTTACGGAGGCGAGGTCGATCGTGACTATGACCACGACGCGTTTGTTGCCAGTGCGTCACGGCGTCCCTTTCTCGTGCCTAATCTTAGGGTTAGCTTGAGCACTTCTAATCTGTATGCGTGTCTTTGTGTCGCGTTGCGTCATCATTGCCCACCCCGTTTCCCCTCCTCCTCCTCCTCATCCCCACTTCCCCAGGAGAAATCAATGGCGAGGGAAAGAACCGGAAGGAGAACTGAGTGCGCGCCACCACACCCACACGCCAAGCTCACAGTGAGGAGCTGCGTGCCACACACGCAGCACAGCCCCACAGACCGGTTAGCGCCACGTCAGCGCCGAACGAACAAAAGATAAAATAAATGTTGTCCCCCAAAAAGGTGCGCGAATCAAGAAACAAAGAAAGCCTCCCAGCCCGGCCCAAGATGAACCCCATCTACTTCTTCATTCCCAATCTAATTGGTAAGCTTTTAGTTCGCTTAAAAAAACTTCAGTCAGTGGCAGGCTCTCTCTCTCAGCTGGCGTAGATTATACTAAATTCATCGCGTTCGCGTCTAGGCTATGTACGCATCGCTCTTGCTGTGGTGGCATTTGCATACGCCATGACCGATCATAAGATATTCTTCGTGTGTTACCTCCTTTCTGAGTTGCTTGATGCCCTTGATGGCCATGCCGCTCGCTATTACAAACAATGTACTCCCCCCGCCTCGCGAGTATGATTATTTATCGGCAACCAAGATGGTAGAGGTGGTGTGCTGAGCTCTCTCTATGTTTTGTTGGTCCGCTTCTTCTTTGCCAGCCACCAAATTCGGCGCTGTGCTTGACATGGTGACGGACAGGTGTTCCACGTCGTGCCTGATCCTTATTCTGGGTCACTTCTACCCCGACTATTTGGCCTTCTTCCTCTTCGCTGTTGCTTTGGACATAACTTCGCACTATGCCCACCTCTTCAGGTGTCTGCCTTTCACACACACACACACACACACACACACACACACACACACACACACACACACACACACACACACTGCGCGCGCGCGCGCGCACACACACACACACACACACACAACACACACACACACACACACACACACACACACACACACACACACACACACTTTTTCCATCTTAGCATGCTCGCTTCTGGGCGCCATTGTCACGCAGGCGCACACGCAACTCACATATACACGGACGCGAACAGCTCGCTCTCGCGTGGAGCCAAGAGCCACAAGGATATTGACCTCAAGAGCCAGAACTGGCTGCTTTGGCTGTACTACACCAACAGGACCGTCCTGGGGTACGGTGGTTGCCAACGGGCTACATTATGGATTATGGCTAGCGACGACATACACTGACCGATTTTTCGTCACCACCGCACCACCACCACACCATAGTGTGCTGTGCCTGTTCAACGAGATCTTCTTCCTGGGCCTCTACTTGTGCCATTTCGAATTGGGCCCCGTGATCGCGCACACCGGCCTTGGCGTGTGGCAGATTGTTACCCTCGTCGCGTTCCCGCTGAGCATGATCAAGCAGCTCATGAATCTCATTCAGCTGCGTCAAGCTGCGGTGGACATTGCTGAGCTCGACCTTGCTGAAAGGACCCCCAAGCGTGGGCCCAAGGCTAACTAACGCATCCAACCTAACGGGTTCTGTTCTCTTTCCCATTGAAGATCCCCGAAGGCACAATAAACACTGGCATTTGGCCAAGTCACCAACCAAGCTGGCCAAGAAGACTCATCGCACAGTCGGCACAAAGAAATGGTGCAAAAAAAAAAATGGAAAAGGGGGTGGACGTTTTTGGCGGGAAAACACTGTGCGGCGCTGATCATTCAACCATGCCACGCGAAATCATCACCTTGCAAGTGGGCCAGTGTGGAAACCAAAGTACACAGCAGCTCCTCAATGCTTGCTCGAGTTGAGTCTATGGCGTGCGTCTATCTTCAACAATAGTTAACCATCGAATTTCATGACATGTTCAACACACAGTCGGTACAGAGTTTTGGAAGCGACTGTGTGCCGAGCACGGCATTGGCAATGACGGCACGCTGGAGAACTACGCCACCCCCGAGGCCGGAGACAGGAAAGATGTCTTCTTCTACCAGGTATACATACTCCCGGCTTACATACGATCGCTGGCTCTCTTTCACGCGGCCTTTTCAAATCTTCTTCAATTGTTGTTCTTCTTCAGGCCGACGATGATCACTACGTACCTCGTGCGTTGTTGCTGGATTTGGAGCCGGGAGTCATCAACGGCATTAGGTCACAGTACAAAAATCTCTACAATGAAGAAAACGTGTTCATTTCCTCAGACGGTGGCGGAGCAGGCAACAACTGGGCTCGAGGTGCGGTGGTGACTCACCTCACACCTCTTAGATAATCAGACCCACATGAACCAACGCTCGGTCCCGCGCACACGGTCTTCTGATCAAACTCCTATGCATACAGGCTACAACCTAGCTGAGAGTGTCTACGAGGACATCATGGAGATGCTCGATCGTGAAGCCGATGGCAGCGACTCCTTGGAGGTATTCTCTCCATTCCTTTCGAACCTCTACTGCTCCTCCTTTGTAGTAGTTGCCCGCTCACTGCCCACACGCGTGACCCACCGTCCTGCGCGGGATGTCACGTTATATTCGCGAATTATTTAGTCCTCCTGCTGTTAACACCACAATAACGACTTTTTATTTATTTATTTATTTATTATTCTCTCTCCACACGCTATGTGTCTGCTGACCATCACCGTAACGCGCCTCTCCCACCAAGGGCTTCACACTGTGCCATTCTATCGCAGGAGGTACAGGCTCAGGAATGGGCAGCTATCTACTCGAGCGCCTGAGCGATCGATACCCCAAGAAGCTCATCCAAACCTACAGCGTGTTTCCCGATCCGCGCGCGGGTGATGTAGTCGTCCAGCCTTACAATTCCCTGCTTACTCTCAAGCGGCTCATTCTCCACGCCGATTCGGTTGTCGTGCTTGACAACACCGCACTCAACAAGGTGGCCACTGAGCGACTGCGCATCGAACAGCCCACATTCGCTCACACCAACGCTCTGGTACACTCGCCATGGTCTGCTATTTGAAGAGACTGGAAGAGACTCTTCCAGTCATCAGGCGTGCCTTCTTCTTAATCTTGTTGAACTGCTATCGCGGTCCCCCTCTCTTTATATGAAGGTGTCGACGGTGATGGCTGCGTCGACCACCACGCTTCGTTATCCCGGCTACATGAACAACAACCTCGTGAGTATCGTCGCTTCGCTCGTGCCTACTCCTCGATGCCACTTCTTGATGACGGGCTATACGCCCATCACCATTGACCAGCAGCAACGAGGTATTTTTTTTTTTTTTTTTTTTTTTTGGGGTCTCCTCCCTTCCCGTTCTCCACCCACCCACCCACCCACATCACATTGGGGCGTTGTCAACACGGCTGTGCCGTATCCTACACCATCGTCATCGGTTTTACACCACAATTCTCATGACTTGGGCATAAGCTGCTGACACTCCCGAAGTTGGTGTGCGTAAGACCAGTGTACTGGACGTTATGACACGCTTGCTTCACCCGAAGAACCTCATGGTCTCGGCGGATACTGGAAAGGGTTGCTACCTGTCGCTGCTCAATATCATACAGGGCGAGGTCGATCCTCTACAAGTACATGAAGCACTCAATAGGATCCAGTCCAGGAAGCTCGTCAAGTTTATGCCCTGGGGTCCCTCCAGCATTCAGGTTCAGCCTCTCGCTCTTATCGATGCTTTGTGGGTGGTGGTGGTGGTGGTGGTGGTGGTGGTGGTGGTGGTGGTGGTGGTGGTGGTGGTGGTGGTGGTATGGTCACTCATCACATCCCTCTCTATGCATGCAAAAATCCCCTTACAGGTCGCGCTCAGCAAGAAATCGCCCTACATCAAATCGCAAAATCGAGTCAGCGGTCTCATGTTGGCCAACCACACCAGCATTACTTCTGTACGCACACCACCACATCTACATCTCCACGTTGGACGTACGTTGATGGCCATTTGGTGCTGCACGTAACATTGCGCAGTTGTTTGAGGTGATTCTCAAGCAGTACAAACAGCTGCGAGGCCGAGGCGCCTACCTGCAAAACTACACCAAGGAGCACCCTATGTTTGAGAGTAGCTTCGAAGAGTTCGATATTTCTGCGTATGTGCTGCAAGCTGCTCCCTACCCAAGTGGCAGTAGCTTCTTTCTTGGCGTTGGTGTGTGTGTGTGTGTGTGTGTGTGACCAACCCGCGCGCCGTCTTCTTCGCTATCAACTCTCAGGGCTGTGGTGCAAGAACTTATCGACGAGTACGCCGCCAGTGAACGTGATGACTACGCCAAGTGGGGAGGAGGAGGAGGAGGAGGACAGCAGCCGTAACAAGGGCTTTTGGAGGCGCGACTGTACAGGCGAGAAGGACCCCAAAATAAATAAACCAACAAAAACAAAACCACACCACCTTCCAGGTGAAAAGCTTGGCGTGGAGGCTCCATGGAGCAGCTGCAGGGGGTGTCGTCTCTGGCGGCCACGGAGCGCAAGCTTGCGGAGGCCCTGGACGATCTGGTCGAGGTGGAGGCACTGGTGTTTGCCATCTCAGGTGCGTAGTGGTGGTCCCACCGACCTAGAACACCAAAAAAAATATAATCAGATTCTCAATCTCAGGAGCCTGCCGCGAACGTTTTCTTGCGGATGCCGCGCAGCGCATGCTTCTCCTCGCTCCTCAAATCAAAGCACTCGCCGCCTGTCCGCACGTGACTCATCCTTCATGCGCGCCGCTTCTGGTGTGCTTCTCCGAGCCCCCCCCCCCAAAAATCCTTTCTGGTCCCATACCACTAGTGTTATGGGGCTTGCGAGCCTGCCGGCGCCCCTTTTCTTGTTGAGGAGGAAGAGGAGAGAGCAGCTCCTGACCTACAGGGTGAATGGAACAGGGGGACCTGAAGCGTAGGGCGACGCTGGTGTCCCAAGAGTACGCGCGGAGGTCTGACCAGTACAAGCAAACGGTCCTGGCATCACCCGAACCAACAACTGTTAAGCTGACTGCACCGGTGGTGCGTCACTTTTCTCATCTCCAGCACACCAACGAGAGAGAGAGAGAGAGAGCTCTCACATTCCAATCTCTCCTGGTTGGTGGGGACCATCGTGGGGTCTTGATGGCCGCCATACATGCAGGCAACAGGAGAAAAGAAGAGTAAGGTCACACCCAAGCTACAAGATGACAACGTGGAGCATCAGAAGGCGACCGACCAAGAAGCTGCTAAGCGACTACGCAACATGGCTCTTTTCGAAAGGGCTCTTGTCAAGCATGCTCCCAAGAAGATCAGTGGTACCTCACCAGCAACTCCTCCTTCTCCTCTCGAGGTAAGCTCGCGACGCGAGGGAGCGGAGGGCCAATCGCTGCAGCGCGTTTGTCTCATCAACGATTGCTTTCTCTCTCGATCGCTCACTCGCCCAACATCGGTGAAACTCCGCGCCAGAGGTAGCCTCGGGAGGAGCAGACAAAAAAGCCAAGAGGAAAAGCATTGGGATGGAGTTTGCCACCGCCGAGCTCAAAGAAAAGCGAGCGGTCAACAACATAGATTACCCACCTCCCCTTGTGCTGCTGACCAAGAGCAAGAAGCCTCAGCAACCACCTTTTGGTTGGCCCGCCTATGTCATCTCTTCGAAGAGATCTCCTCCACGCTTCGCTCTTGCTAATCATCTTCGCGCACGCAGATGCCTCGCGCGAGTTCTTTGAAAGAGGGAGACTGCTGCTCGAGCATCAGCTGACGGACGGATTCTATGACCCATTCCCCCGTACCGACCTTCCACTCGTCCTATTGTCAATCCCAGTCTTGAGAGCTCTTAGGTTTTTGATGAACATTTCTCCCTCTCTCGCACCTCATGCTCATATGAGACAACCATTGTCAGGATGTTGTTCGGCACAATCACTGGGGATTCCAGCTTTAGAGGCGCTCGAGAAGTTGCCGCTTGGTTCCGGCGAGGTTGAGGAAGCAGTGGTCCTTATCGACAAGCGGCGCGACGCTCGATTGGCTTTCCTGGTTCGTTCCCCTCTCGTCCTTCTCCTCCTCTGACTGCATCAACGCAACCGGATAGAATCAGTTACCCACTGTGTGTGTGTGTGTGTGTGTGTGTGTGTGTGTGTGTGTGTGTGTGTGTGTGTGTGTGTGTGTTCCTTCTTTTCTTGTACAAGGCGGCTGAGGCTGAGCAATTTTGTGGACTCGTGCCTGACTGTGAGCTGCGGGCTAAGATGCTGTCACTCTTTGTCTCCAACACAATGGTGCGTGGCATTCACACTCCATGATTACAGGAGCGCGGCCTTATATACGAGTCTCTCTAATGTCCTGTTGCTAGCTTCCTATTAACACTTGTTCAACGACCTGTCTCAATTAACAACCAGGGCGGCTCGCGCATCGATAACGCCCAGTTCCCACGATTCCAGCCACATGCGGAAGAGGTCTGCCGGCAGGCGGCAGAACCAGACACCAACAACGTCTTGGCAATTGGGACAATAGCCCATGGCGGACTCCGCCCTCGTGCGCTGCTTTACAAGGTAGCTATTGCCCTTCTACTCCCCCACCACCACCACCACCACCACCACCACCACCACCACCACCACCACCACCACCACCACCACCACCACCACCACAAAGCATCATGTGGTGGGCTGTCTCAGCAAGCCGTTATCGATCTATCTCAAACCCTTGGATGGGCTTTACAGTACCTCGCGGGTCTCTTAGGGGTGGCTTGCGAGCTTGTCCGCTCTACTGAGTTCCCTGGCGTCTATTGGAACATAGTACGGCCGCGGTGGAGATGAACATGTACATAGGGAGCACCTAGTCTTGATGGCTTACCTAAATGTGCGTGTACAATGTACCCACACGTGGCCGCAGGTAGAATTTGACAAGAAGCGCTACTTGGTGGACGTGATGCACCGTCCTGCCACCCTCTATCCACTGCATTCGCTTGCGTACTATGCCTACACGGGCAAGTGCGTGCCCTTCCTCCCCCTGTATTATTATTTTAATAATTTTATTAATATAATAATTATAATTATTGTAATTAATATTCATCTGCTGTGCTGCCGTAACGACAATCTCTCTTTGTTCTCCTCCGTTTTTTCTCATCCTCTTCCTCCTCTTCCTCCTTTTCCAGCAGGCCTCCCAATGCAGCAACATTGGCAAGCGCGCAAGAAGGACTGAAGCGGCACGCGCATGAAGCCCTGCTGAGCTACGAACCCACAGCTTTATCGCAAGGCACCACACAAAACAAATCTGGTCTGCACGGGGGATATCGGTGGGTCCTACCGCAGGACCTCAGCCGAGCTCAGCTCGTACTTCTCAACAAGCTGGGCAGTGGCGTATGTATTCCTGCACAACTGGCTGCTCGATGCTACAACCTACCCACCTTTCTGTACGCCTACCCACCTTTCTGATCCATAATCACTGCTACCCCTAGGGGTTTGGTGCAGTCTGGCGATGCAAATTGGGAGGTTTCACATGCGCTGTCAAGATTGTGAACACCGAGTCCATGAGCAAGTCATGTTCGTCCTCCCCCCCCACTCCCCTCATACTCTCGTGTCTCATCTCTTCTCTTCTTCCGGGGCAGCCAAGAAGCGAGTCATGCAGGAAATCGAGTTGCTGCAGAGATTGCAACATCGGAACATCGTAGCCTTCCTCGGCAAGGAGGTTAACGCTAAGGTGCCAAAGCTGATAGATCGTGGCGTTATTAAGCAGTTTCACTTCGCGTTGGACGCACGCCTGTGGTTTGAGTTCTCACCAGGACTGGTGGTCTTCCATGGCTCGCCTAACATGTAAAATTCAAGGAGCTTCATATTTTCATGGAACTGGTACCGCATTCGCTCTTTGAAGTCATTCAGCGGATCAAGAAACGTCAGCGGGCGCCATTCGCGCCAGACGAGATCATCACCTGTATCACTCATATGGCCAAAGGTACTCGGCCCAAGCTGCGCTTCACACTAAGCAGCCTCCGGCCTAACTTTGACTCCTTCGCCCCTCAAGCGCTGATGTATCTACACAGTCTCCCTGATAAGGTGATTCACAGGGTATTTATACCTGTCATCGCTCTTCCTGGAACGATAGATTCACGTTGGCTTGAATTTTTTTTTATGTTGTTAACCATCCTTCCTCCCAGGATATCAAATCAAAAAACGTACTCATCGAAACGGTATGCGCCCGCGTGTGTGGCAGTATATGGGTGTAATGCGTGTATTTAATATCTTATTCGCCGGCGTATGAAACTAACATAAAAACTAGGGGTCAGACCACGAGGCAGCAATCCAAACGGCCAAGTTGTGCGACTTTGGAATTAGCAAAGTTCTCACCGAGAGCACTCAGGCGGACACTTCCATTGGCACGAGCAGGTGAGAATGACGATGACGTCTCCAACTAGCCACTCTATATGTCAGCCTCGCTATTCTCGCTAACCGCGCGCGCGTTTGGCAAACCACTATTACTACTACTACTACTACTACAGATGGATGGCCCCGGAGGTAGTGGCCGTGCTAGATGGTGGGTGTGAAGCCTACGACGAACGATCAGACGGTACACGCCAACACGCCTGAAGGGATGGTCGTTAGGCTCATGCAACAACATTTCTTCTTGTCTCGTGTCAGTTTGGGCGCTGGGCATGGTACTCTTTGAAATGGTTACCTGTCGCCTGCCATACGAAGAAGTTGGCCTACTGGATGTTCGGCGGCACATCCTCGCAGGTACTTAAGAAACTCTCCTTGCTACTCTCTGCCACTACTAAGCCAATCTCATCAGGTCATTCTCCTGCTTTCAGCGAGCCTGTGCCTGAGGAATACACTCCTTTCCTACCTCTATTCTACAATTGCACGAAATTCAAGCCCGAGGAGCGGTACTCGGCTGAGCAAGCTCTACTTCACCTCCTCCGCCTGTGACAGCAGAATGTGCACCCTTGAACCTGGCCCAAATAAAATCCGGACAACTTTTTTGGGATCTACGAGAAATTCCAGAGAAAATCCAGGGAAAAGTCGTACTTTGCAAACTAGTGCTCAATAATTGTCAAGTTTATATAGTAAATGGGACAAGAAGTTTGTAAATATGTTGTGGTGTACAAAGTAAGTGCATTTGAAGTATATAGCTATCTTATCATGAAAGATTGAATATTAGTAAAAGATGGAGAGATATCGTTTGGCCACATTGCTCAAGTGCCATTTCTTCTTGGCAATTTCCTGCTGGGGGAGAAACATTAACATCCTGGACCATATATGATGCACACCAGCACTAAATTGGCAAACACCAATGTTCCTTTGCTTGCATGCCAAACCACCAACATCAACCTTTTGTGCACCACATGATCACCATTACAGAGACTGGAGCAAATACTACTGTGGATATTATTATAGACCCTGTGCAGAAGGAGCTCAACCGTCTTGAGGCTATCTATGCCCTGGAGAACATGCAGGACTACATCAATCAGACCACCACTCTTGGACACAATGGGCGTCCACAATGCTTCAATGGTGTGCTGTGGCCACTTCTTGCAAGGCAGCTGCCCATCCTCAAGCGCTTCCTTGCTGACTGGGAAGAGTATGTGCTCAGCTGCAACCCAGAAGACAGAGCACTGATCATGGCTGCAGCAAGGATCCACTCATCAACAATGGCAACAAAAACGAAGATACTCCCTGTATGTAAACTATGATGTCTCCTTTGTTTGTGAACACATGGTGAATAAGGCTTTACAAACTGCTGCACAATGATGATGCTGACACAAGCCAATTTTCTATCTTCCCCCTCTGTCTCTCAACTCTTCAGGAGGTGGCAGTGGTGGCCCTAGCAAGTGGGAATGCTGATGGTGCTGCTGCTGTGCTGTCATTGTCAGTGTTAGCATTGCCATTATTATTGTTGTTGTTGTTTGTCATCTCATCATCATCAGCATCATCATCATCATTCTTATCATTGTTGTTGTTGTATTTATTGTTGGCAGAAGTGGCAGAAGAAGATGAGGATGAGGTCAGTGTGACAACAGGCCAGGTTGCACATTCCCATGTCTACCAGACAGCACATGACTTCAAAAGCAGTGTGGGCAACTACTACAAGTTCATCCAGGACATGGAGGTCCTTGACATTGAGGAGCTCAGGCTTGAGCACCTGTGGAGCAAGCCTTGTGTCCATGGGTGGATCTGATGGACCAAGGCCTGGGTTACTGGCTCAACCCAACACAACAAGGCCCTCCACTTGATTTGGATCATCATGTGGCTGGCAGATGAAGCTATGGAGGCAGCTCCCAAGCCAGAGCAGAAGGCCATTGGCTCCTGCCTGTGCATCCTTTGTCAGTTCTCTGAGACAGGCAAGTGCCAGTACCTATGGGCTGTGGGGAAGGCCCTGAGGGTTTAGGGGTTTGTTTAAATTGCTAGGTAACCAATGGCAAGCAAGCGGAGTTATATGGCGCATTTTCATTGGCTCATGAATTTTTCCAGAATTTTTCTATTGGCCAAACGGAAAAACACGTTGCTACTCCTTGTACATCATCCAACACATATGTATTTTACCTTGTTAAATTGCTAAAACTATAGCCTATCTTATGCACCACTTACATCTTCCTGCTACTTCCCCCTAAACTATTATTTGTTGTGCATGCTAATATAACCATTGCTTATGCTGGCCACCATTGATTGTGGCTTGTATGTGCATAGGGTTAGGGCAGTGTCCCGAAGGGAAGTATGAGTCCTTGAAAAAGTAACATACCCTTCATACTATATCATTTTGAAGCCCACGAGCTCCTCTACAAGACTTAACGATCCAATTTGAAATCGGACATCATATAACTGAGATATACGATCGTCTTTACTTTTTAGCTGAAACAGTGGGGCGAAATTTACATCTGATGATCTTCTGCCTTGACACATTCTTTTATACACAATATTAAGCATGATTTAGATACAAGGGTTTTAGGGTTAGGGTTTAGGGTTAGGGTTAGGGTTAGGTTTTTGGTTTAGGGTTTAGGGTTAGGGTTAGGGTTAGGGTTAGGGTTAGGGTTAGGGTTAGGGTTAGGGTTAGGGTTAGGGTTAGGGTTAGGGTTAGGGTTAGGGTTAGGGTTAGGGTTAGGGTTAGGGTTAGGGTTAGGGTTAGGGTTAGGGTTAGGGTTAGGGTTAGGGTTAGGGTTAGGGTTAGGGTTAGGGTTAGGGTTAGGGTTAGGGTTAGGGTTAGGGTTAGGGTTAGGGTTAGGGTTAGGGTTAGGGTTAGGGTTAGGGTTAGGGTTAGGGTTAGGGTTAGGGTTAGGGTTAGGGTTAGGGTTAGGGTTAGGGTTAGGGTTAGGGTTAGGGTTAGGGTTAGGGTTAGGGGGTTAGGGTTAGGGTTAGGGTTAGGGTTAGGGTTAGGGTTAGGGTTAGGGTTAGGGTTAGGGTTAGGGTTAGGGTTAGGGTTAGGGTTAGGGTTAGGGTTAGGGTTAGGGTTTAGGGTTAGGGTTAGGGTTAGGGTTAGGGTTAGGGTTTAGGGTTAGGGTTAGGGTTAGGGTTAGGGTTAGGGTTAGGGTTAGGGTTAGGGTTAGGGGTTAGGGTTAGGGTTAGGGTTTAGGGTTAGGGTTAGGGTT
>JANDJZ010000309.1:0-15000 GCA_027943245.1 Acanthamoeba sp. SK_2022b
ACCCTCCATGGGATTCTCGATTTTACTCCGATCCATGCTGTTCCCTACGATCACGCTGGAACACGTCGTGCACACCACGCAACATCTCGGTGTCCACAGGTGCGAGAATTCTGCCCGGTTTCGTAGGCCGTGTCTAATGCTCCACTGGCTATTCCACAGTATCTTTTGCGAGTGGAGCGTTGCTGTCCTCTTGCCGCAATCCATCGTGTGCAGCAACTTTCTTGAGCGACTACGTAGTTTCCAAGACCAAGCTCGAGATTGATGGCGGGTGTTCGCGAGTGGCTCCCAGCGTATGACCTCTTTTTATTTATGTCAAGTAGAGCACCGTGTCCGAGATGATTCACTTCATCTTCTCTTTCCAGTTCACCAACTATTATATCAGCACGCTAGGCTTCTGGGAAAAGTGCCAGATCCAAACGTTTGGTGTAGGCTTATGGGGAGTACCATGCCTCACCGATTCCGACTGCTATGCAGGAGTCTGCTGCAGAGCTAATCGTACCTGCACCTACACCAAGGAGGAAGGAGAGTCCAAGTTTGTTCAGGTTAGTAGTTGTGGTCGTGCTGACAGAATGTCCACGTTATAATTACGCCTTCGTGGTACAGTGCATAGTGAACAACATGCCCCAATCCATATCATATGGGTTTGCAAGCCTACTGCACGCAAACGTCTCAGCGGACAACATCCTCGCTCGCTACCGCAACCGAGCCGAATGCCATATCAACTACGAGGTCTATCTCCCGACTGATCTTCGCACCCACGCGTACAGACGCCTTTATCCCCTCAACCTATGTCTCACGTATGTGGAACTCATTTTCCTGTGCTTGTTTACAGGGCGATATCTCAACCTCCTGGCCAACTCAATCTCGACGGTGACTGCATCTTGTGGGGAAGGCTGTTTGACGCATTTACGACCCACGCACCCGGACGTCCGACAAGCCAGTGGGCCAAGGATGCCACGATGAGACCTCCGTACGGTCTTGCCAAAAATCTATGGCAGACCCCGCTCAAGTGCATGAACGCGTGGTTCACCAAGTGGGAGATTGTACTTGCCAATCTTCTCCTGCCCTTCACGTGCTAATTCTCACCCTCGCCTGGTGTGGCAGCTCACTGTTCCCCCAACCGCGACTGAGACTTACTGTAACCAGTCCAATCTCAATACAAGCTACTGCAACTGGCAGCAGTGCTCGCCAGGAGAAGATTGCGCGACCAAGTGTCAGCATGCTGTAGGCGAGAACTTTTGCGGCTACTGCCATGGTAAAGATTGCTATCAGTTTCCCTCCATCACTGACTCAGATACCTGTGGTAACACAACTGCCTGCCTTTTTTCAAATGGCACGATTGCGGTCATGTCTGCTGTACGAACCCACGCATGAAAAACAACCCCTTTCAAGAAGGTCAACTGACTGCGACAACAGAGCGATTGTGAGAATGCACAAGTCTGGCCTGTTGGTGGCTGTGATATCGATTGTGACAGAAACGCCTGCCAGTCATGGCGCCTTGGTAGGAACAAGGGCCTGTGTTATGCGTTCAATGTAACAAGCAGGTTGGCCCCATTCTTTACACCTTTCTCTTCGCAACATTTACCTTCCCATTGTCGCATTGTCAGTTCTGCCTGTACCGCTCTGTTTAAAAATGGTGTGCAGGGACACTGGGAGATTTATCTGGACACCGTGTCATTCAACCCAAAGCCTGCAAGTTGGTGCAGCTTCCCATTTAACAAGGATAGTTGTCAAGCAGCAGGACTCCTCTATGAAGTTCGTTAAATTGAGTCAAGTATATTACTGCTGAGTTGGAACTCATTGTGCGTATCTTTGGTAGAGTTGTGATGAACTTACTGTTGGCCAATGCACTACTTGCCAAACCAGTAACAATAACGTTACTTACAATGATGGTAACTGTACTATTCAAGGCCAGCACATACTGAGGTGTTATGTCTCCAAGTCTGAACAGCACTCAATGCCTCAATGCAGGTGATACATAACAATTTCTTTATCTCTCTTCCCACCCATCAAGATTAACAGCAAGCTCCTACAGGCGCATGTTCTGATAGGGATGTCTACTGGAATGACCAGGAGTTCCCTCCCAGGTAATGTGACCTTGCCTAAGCAAAAACAATCCTGGTTCAAAATTTTCAATGCTCTAACTGCAACCCTCCACAACAATGCAGAGATGGTGCCTGCCAGTTCAATCTTACAGCAGAGAATGCATATCCATCATGTGCTCGATGGGCAAACTTGAATCCTTACCTTGTGTTTGCCTCCCCAAAAGCTTCGATCTACACAATGTTTGGTGATTATGGTTGCACCTTCAAGAGCTGGACGAACCCCAGTTGTTCTAACGCAGGAGGAGCTTTCCGAGTGCCTGCAACAACTGCTCTTGAGTGCTCAAATCAGGGTAGGTTAACTGGTTTCTTTCTGTGTCATGACTAATGTGATGTTTACTTTCACCTGAAGGTTGGGGCTGTAAAGTGACTGACTATGATGTTCGAAGTTATCAACGATATCAATGGGTGATGCCAAAGATTGGCCAGGACCACTGCACTGCATCCAATGGGACATGGCAGCCCATCTTTAACTGGAAACAGGTAGACAAACCTTGATAACGTATCTCTTAGTAGTGTGTTATTGTTGATCAGATATCCTGTGCTCTTCTTGAACCAGGGTACCTGGAGAGGAGGCCAATCATTGAATTTGACCTGGATGCCTAAGCAGTTTGTGCAACCATTTTACTGGGTTGAGGACGGTTTTAACTATGTGGATTTTGCCACTGACCTGAAGAACATCTTTGTTAATGCTTATCAGCTACAATTGCAGAGTCGACAGCAATGTGTGTACGTGTTCCCTATCCCATTTGATTTTGGTTTGTTTGGATCACTGACGTTCTTTGTAGGTTCAATAACGAACTTCAAGCACTGTTGGCATTGTCCTGTTTCTGTAAAACCACAGATCAAGACTGTCTTAGCTTAGTTGATGCTAACCCAACCATAGCCTCTTCACGAGTGTGCCATGGCGAGAATTTTATTCTGGTACGTTTACCCACTGCTTTTTTTGTTGGGACAAGAGGCTTTTTTACCACATTCTTAAGGATGAAAAACGTGTACAGGCATATCCACATGAATTATTCTTCTCCAATGATTCAGTGTTGCTTGACCAGTGTGTTCAGATTACAGTGCGATCTGACTCAGCTGTCCACTACTATGGCAACGTGCAATTTACAGGATCTCTGTCCACCACATTTACACGTTTTGTCATTCCCAAGATACCATACGGTAATCTCTGTTATGTATATATGCTTACCAAGAAAATGGAATTAAACACACACACACACACACACACACACACACACACACACACACACACACACACACACACACACACACACACACACACACACACACACACACACACACACACACACACACACACACACACACACACACACACACACACACACACACACACACACACACACACACACACACACACACACACACACACACACACACACACACACACACACACACACACACACACACACACACACACACACACACACACACACACACACACACACACACACACACAGGACTCTACAATGGAAAGGATGCTCTATATGGCCAGTTAACTGGTGATGGAATTCAGATCCAGTCAGATCAAGCAATCCCTGACGTGACGGTATAATCTCTGAACTTTGGACAAAGAGTTTAGGTCTGAAGTTTTATGTCCCACAGATATGTCTGAAACTGAGAGCTGACATTCAAGCTGCCTCGGAATTCCCAGTGCTTGACATAGCAACTAGGGCAGGGCAAAGTTTCCGCCCACTGGAGATTGCCACTACCATGAACGCAACTCTGGATATCCAATGCTTCACTGTTGATGTCTCAGCAAATCTTAACTCCTTTTACCCAATTGTTCGATATGCTGTGTATAAAGACAGAGGTGTAGAAACGGTGCGGCAACAAGCAGAATATGTTGTGGTTAATCCTCCTTGCTTAACCAAGCTCTATCTACTGTGAGCAGCTATCCACAGGGGAGAGAGCTGTTATTGGTGTGGTCGCTGCATGCTACCTTATTGCAGCGCTCCTGGCAATAATATGTATTGTCTTGATTTTGTTCCAGCAGAAGATCAAGCGTCTCCATATGTTCTACGTTATCATGCTACCATTGCTGCTCAGTACGCCGCTCATAAAAACCTAAATATTTACCAATAATGAGAAACCATCAGTTATCTGCTAACACATCTTGGTGTTGGTTATCTGTGGCCTTAAGTTCGAGGTGTATATCTCTGCCTTGTGGTGGATGATGTCATCTCTGATGGCGCTGCTGTTGATGATTATGTGTTGCTACAGCTCCCCACCTTCGTTTATATCTCCGCGTTTTCTTGGATTGCGTTTATGCTTGGGTAGCTCTTTCACTTCCACTAGTGAATCAATTAGATGAGCTTGTATTAACATGGGTGTGGTTTTTTTGTATTTTCTGAAGAACTGTGCTCATTCAGTCTAGACCGGGCTACTCAACTCATCATCTGTGGATCCTGGGTGTCATTGAGTTGTTGTTTAACATAATCCTGTATCTGCTGTTTGCCACGTTGATCATCTTGTTTGAGACACTGCCACACAATAGTACCAAAGATACTTGTCTTGGTAGAGTGTCCCCACAGGTATGGTGATCTTCTCTGCAGTTTGTGAATGCATCCAGGCTTGACATCCTGCATTCTGCAGGAAGCAACCGGACTGTCAGATGCTCAGTTCACCCTATCAATAATCTACAAGTGCATTGTGGCCACAGTGTCTATCACACTTGCATTGACCTTCCTGCTAGCCGGTGGAGCATTACACAGAAAACTCTCGAGGATGGATGCAAACAAAAAGGGTGCCAGCACCAATTACAAGGTGCGTCACTTTGCCACAGAGGACAAGGAGTGTCACACTGATGGTTGTGGAACCGTTGCAGATCTTTGCTGTTGGTGGCATATGTTCCACAGCGTTCATGTTCCATGCCATCCTACTGTTGATTTTAGCGGCCACAGAATGGGAAAACTCCTACTCTATTCTGTTCATGCTAGGTGTGGAGGTGTTCCCAGCAATTGCCATGCTTATCATATTCATGCCAAGCCCACGAGAGCTCTCCTTGCAACGGGTTGGGTCTTTGATGTCCACTGTCACAAACACTTCTTCCTGGAATTCCAACAGCTCTTCCTCTACATCTGGCTCCACGAGTTCCTCCTCCTCATCATCATCATCTTCTATGGATTGATAAATATACATACAAGAGAGAGTTACCCATTTGTCTGTTTTTATCAGTTGGGGAGCACACCATAAGTCATATCATTGTCAAGAGATTTGGCTGAGGTTTCGTTGAGACAGAAGAAAGAAAGGTCGTTGTCATGAAGTCTTTTTAACAGATAACGCTGGCAGCCAGAAGACATGATGGGTCTTAAAATCCTTGTGTGCGTTATAGTACTGTTGGGCCTACTAGTGGCCGCACATGCGGGTAATTTTACAAGTGTACATTTGTACCGCAGGAATGTTGATGGACAAGATCACTATCTAACCAGCACGGACAGCGGTGAGCTTTATGCCGAGTCCCTAAAACAGTATGACAACAAACAACATCTCAGCATACAGCTGTTTGCTAACCTTAGGAATTGAGTCCGTCGGTGGGGAGGTACTCTGGGCCCACTTGGAGGATATCCTTTGACGAGATGGCCAGTTTGCAGATCGGAAGCTATGAACTCAGGCACTGTGATGATTATTGGCTATGCAATAGTACTGTCACCCTTAATCCTTACTTAGATGGATACTCAGGTGACTGGTACTATGACCTCTCTGCTTCTGTTTCTGGTCAACCGGTATGACTTGAAAACTTGTTCCATTTTGTGGCCCCTCTCATTAACCATGATTTTTGTGAGTGTAGTTGATGAGTTTCTATTTTATGCTTGATGGGCAATACTTTTTCCTTACAAATAATGAACAAGCTTATGGCAGTGGCAGTGGCAATGACACTGTCAATGGCAATAACACTGTCAATGGCAATAACACTGTCAATGACAACAGCACTGTCGCTGTTAATGGCACCGAAAGTGTATGGTGGAACATCATCAGTATGGTTTCTCATCCACGGACACCACACAAACCAACCAGATGCTTCACAACTTGAAACTTACTTTTTCCCCTCTTGTCGTTTACAAGCTGACATTGATCTCAAGGAGATTGTGGCCATAATTACCGGCGCTCATCGATCGCATGCTGAGTTTGTAAAGTATTGTGCCAATGTTTCGTCTGATCTCTGCGATCCTGGAAATGTGATACAAGCTGCACTGAACGCTTCTGGTATTTCAATTGACCAGGCATTCCAACTTACTTCAGGCTTGTCTTATGCTCCTCTTGATGGGCATGTGTTTGTCGCCGCTGTTAAGAGTTGTGGTTTGGATATCGTACAACTATGCGATGACATTCTGTTAAAGGATCATGCTGGCTATGTAACACTAAACAAGTTGACTGACCGTGGGGTAAGTTACAGGCAGTGCATCTCCGAACAACTTGAGAACACTCTTTGGGAGCCAGAGCTGAACGTTCAGGCATGTTGGGCATTACTCAGCAAAGATGTGGCAAGGCAAAATCGTCTCTTTAAGGGTGTGATGTACAGAACAGTGTATGCACGTCTAAACTACGATTTCAGTTCGTAGTATCTAATAATATACATACAAATCGCTGGTCGTAATCAGGGAAACCAGCTGTCTGGGTGTTTAACCCTAAAATTCTGCTGGTAGGCTTTTTAGTTCATTAACGCGAGAAGTTAAACTACCTTGGACAGACAGACGTCCATAGCGTGCAGTCCTGGAAGGCAAGAGCAAGGACACCATAGGAAAGTGAAAGACACAGGGTCTGTGCTGGCAGTTGTGATGCTGGATTTAGAAGAAATTTCTCACGATCAGAGAGTGGCAGGCAACCTTTGGTCTTGGTAGGCAGCGAGATCACCTCTACAAGCTTTCAGCCATGAAGGGACTACTCCTGCTGGGCGTTTTGTTTTGTACGGTTTTTTTGCTGGCTACCCAAGGGATCGTTGACGCCGAAGGCGCACCAGCACCTCTGTGGACGTACAGGTGGTTCAACATAGGAGAATTTCAGCAGTGGTTAGATAATTCCAATGGCACTGGTTCCCGTTTGAACGATGATCAGTTGGCCCAATGGGCTTACGATTGGGACACCTATGTTCGCCCACATTGGGACGCATATCCCGATGGAATTGGCCGTTCCATGCTTGTGGCAGCATCATACAGCCTCACCTATAGGCCTACCCAAATCCAGCAGAGAGCAGAAATCCTCGACAGCTGGATCTTGGAGGATGGGTGGCGCAGTGATGATTACACTGGCCGCTTTTTGCGGGGAGCCTCAGAAAGAGGTCCAGCTCAAGGCCTGGTACGCCGACAGGGAGTGCTAGTGAATCCCATGTTAGTAGGGCAAACGCCAGTAAATGTGATGAACCACCCAGCTTGTAACGGTTTTTGGGTGAAGCAGCAAGCTGGATGCTCCAACTGCTGGTCTATCGCAATGTCAGACTTTGTAAGCCTGGCCTATTGTTCTAGGAACTTGACTGATCTTTCACAAAACAACCATGAAAATGAGGCATCATTCCAGTACCTGAGTACGCCTCCTCTAAACCTGATGACGCTGTAGGAGAGAATGATATATCGCTGCGATATTGACTTTAACATCTGACGCAGTGGACTGTTACCCCTCCAACCCTTCCGCCAGTGGCGTTGCAAACTATGGCTGTAATGAGGGCTCACAGTCTATCACCAGGGCCATGATTATGGGCGAAGCTACTGTTTTGAATATTCCAGGTTCGGGCACTGTTGCTGGTTTGATCAATAGGGCTCGGTATCCGCCCAGGCATGTGCTGGGGACCAAAGCAACTGGATATGCCAGCCTCACCTTCACCGCTCGTTTTGGTGGGGCTGGGCAATGTCGGTACCGAGCCGACTGGGCCAACCAATTCAATCTTGCAAATCAAGGACTGTACATGTATGGGGGCAGTATGAGTGAAGCTGCCATGTCTCTTGTATTTGACCAAGGCCTTGGACCCATTGCTACTGCAATGTACGCTGGCGCAGAGCTTGAAAATGTCCGAAGTGGCAGTATCGTAACCTCCCGTGCACCAGCCATGTGCGGTTGGTTGGCCAACACAAATCATGCTGTGATTCTTGTGGGCTACGGCGTCGCCACTAGTACACCGGTGTGGATAATGAGAAACTCGTGGGGACCATATTGGGCAGATAATGGATATGGTAGTTTTATCAGAAACAGTTCGAACACTGTGACACCTACAGGACATCAATCGACTGCCATCTGCAGCTTCGGTTTGTGGGCCTTTTATGTTGCCCCTGCAAGTTCTGCTGCGCCAGAGCCTACTTGCTTGCCTTGGAGAGCCGACCTGCGTATATAATGAAAAATAGCGTTCATGCAGCGAATAAACATGTGACACACTGCCAACTTTTCTTGAAGTGTATTTTTTATATCAAGCATACAACTGATGGTTTTTCATCCCGCTTTATGATAATTCATCAATGCTGGCATCTCTCACATGCCCGAACTGCCCATTCACCCACTCTGTGATAGCTGGATGGATATATAAATGAGAAGATGCCATGATAAGCCTGCATATTCTTCTTATTATGGATTTTGTTGTACCCTCTGCACTCGTTGGACCCCTATACACTTGAGGAGCTGCGCCATTTCTCACCCACAATAGTGCTGGGTAGTTTGTGATACCAAAGAATTGTGGGAGTCGCTTCTGCGCAGGAGCATCAACCTTGGCCACACGGACGATACCAGCCAGGTGTTGTGCCACTTCTTCACACCTGCCTAGCTGTCAGACCAAGCAGAAGCCTGCGCCAAGAGGAGTGCGTACTCAAGCAGCAGAGCTTCACTGTGATTCCCTTTGGGCACGACGAACGCCACTAAAACCTCTGGGTTATGGGCGATGTATTGGGCAAAACTTTTCTCAGACAAGCTTATGATGCTTGTTTTTGATGCAACGCACATCAACCATAACGTGATGACAAAAGATATCTGTGCTAGGTAACCAGGCATACCGTGCATACCGCCGAAGCACAAAACAAGCATTCAGTGTCATTCCTTTTATCTGGGGAGCTTTGTCAGAATTTTCTAGCCAGTTCCACATACATTCTTGTTTGTTTGTATTCCACGCCCAGGGCACAAAGCATGCAAACAAAGCCTTTCTCTTGTGTTGGGGGTGATTGGTCCGTTTTTTTGTTTGTATTCCACGCCAAGGGTGGAGAGGAAAGGTCCAAAAAAAAAACACCAGGCAGATACGTAGTAAATTACAAGCGTTGTAAAGGTGGAAAGTCCTCAAGTCAGGGCGAAGAAAGAGGAAACCGTTCTTTTGGCCAACACACCAAAGCATAAAAGTAAGGAGATGCCCATGAGGTGGTGGAAGGGTATGGTAGCCAGTTATGCACACATTACACACCACACAACCACAGATTGGGGCTGGGGCTGGCGGAACTACACTGGCAGAAGATAAGGGGTTGTGTGGTTAAAACAAAAACTGGGAATTCCTGCTTCAGTTGTTTGATGCCAGTTGCCACCCATGCGTATGCAGACACTCATGTGCACACACACGCACACACACCAACCTTGGGTGGTGTCAAAGCACATGACCACCATCTCCATGTACAGCCCAATGAAGACATGGATAAGGAGGACAAGCATGATGATCTACTGAGGACTTCCTGTGCCAGTCTTCTCCCAGCTCTGTGGCATGGCCACCTGCTTCCATGGCGCAATCAGTAAAATAAAATCGTATTCTTTTATTATCCTGGATATAGTGAACTCCTGATTGGTGAATGCTGTTCACCAACGCAGCTAAGGAGCCTACACAAATGGCATTAAAAACAATAAAGAGAAGAAAGGCAGGTGGAATGCACCATAGTGCTGACCAGGGTCCATGGAAAGTGAAGTGTGAGCCAGCAGCTGAATGAACACCTGCACAAGACTGAGGCACTACACTGGAGGGCGAGCAGCAGGCTGCTGCTGGGCATTCAGGCAGCACAAGGGTGGAGGATGCAAGACTTATTGCTTGGCAGCAAGCTTTTTGTTGGCCTTATGTACTGGCGACCAGCTGTTCCTGAAGTGATGGGAGCAGAGGCGCCACATGCTAGTGGACAACAAAATTAACCTTCTACAGGCAGTGTCAGAATCAAAGGGAATCATGGGATTTACCTGGAACATTGGGTTGTGGTCTTTAGGCTCAGCTGTGCACTACCTCTGCCCCTTTCTTCCCTCTTCCTCCTCCTCTTTGCCAGTCAGATCAATGTGCTCATGTGCTGGCATGGCTTGCAGTTGTGAGAGGCTGTTGTTGAGAACATCACAGACACCATCATCACCAACTTGATTGCACAATGACTTGAGATGGCTGACATTAGCATGCATTTGAGTTTCTGCTTCTTCTTTGAACTCTCCTCCTTATTCCTGCTCTTGTTGTCACAGGACCTTGCACTGGCCTTTGGTGCTTGCATTGCCTGTTGGACTTCAGGCATCAACAATGTGTACTGCACTTGTCCCAGCAAAGGCAGTAGGTCAACTCCTCACATGGTTCAAAGACACATGTGTGTGGCCATCCTGGCTCAACACAGGACTCATACATGTAGATGTGGCAGTGCCAACAGCTCAGCTGCCTGGCCCAGCTCAGTACCCATTGTGAGCAAACAGTGACACCATTGGACACATAGAAGTTGAGCTTGAGGTGGCATTAAAAGGACAGTGGGCAGATAGAACTGCATGGAGGCTGCTGTAGGAGGTTATGGATTGATAGCTGAGAAGGGTGGGGGTGGTGGTGTGTTCATGTTCTGTGTTCTTGGGGGAAAGGCAGCCTGTGTGGCTACAGCTGCAGTGAAGCCCAAAAAAGTGGTTCCTGCAAAACAACTAGAATTTCAGCTGAAGATTTCATCATTGACAATGGCTTATCATATCATGCACCAGTTTTAGTGCCAGCAGAGCTGCCACGGCATTCAACATTCCCTCCATCTTGCAAAGTACTGCAGATGTGTCATTCCATCCTCACCCATGGGGTGGTGTTGAACACAAGTTTATCTTCCTTTGTCAGCATTTCTGGTGCAACATTAATATAATCTGGACAGCCCACCCAAGTATGGTACAACCTTCACAATCATGCCCAGAAGCTTCACCACCAGGGGGTCCCCAGCATCACCAACTGCTTCCTCACACACATCTTCAGCAATGGGCACTGGTCATGGAAGAAGCCCACAATCCAGCACATTAACAAGTACTCTACTCTGTGACAAATCATATTTCATTTCCCATCATCTCCACTGGCACCAAGTTGTAGGCCCCATCAGCACACAGACCTACCTCTGTGACTCTGCTGACCTCACTGACTCCTTCTCCCTCAGCCTCCTGCTAAACCTCACCAACAAGACCAACCCCTTCTTCTTGGACATGAGGGCCAGCTCAAACACCAAGTTTTACTTCCTTGCCACCTCTGCCATGGCAATTTCTTCATCATTGACAACACAACACTACCTCCACCATTTCTTTGCTCCATGGCATCTCCTACCTCTTCCTCCCAACCAACTCACCAGAACTCAATCCCTGTGAGCTGGTCATTGCCTTCATCAAACACTACATGACCACTGCTCAAAACAATCATGTCCACTGCCTGCTCCTGCTTGCTGTGCTCACATGCCTTGCCCTCTCCAATGTAAAGAAGTTCTATTGGCATGAACATGGGGCATACACCAATGGGAGTACTGAGTCTGCCACATGAGCATGGGCCCAACTCCTGCATTTACTGAGCAAAATTAGGCCACAATCAGCACATTGTGTTAGGGTATGTTGATGTGGGCTGGTGGGTGTGGATTGGGAGGTGGGTGGACTGTGGGTGGGCAGACAGGCACATGCACTTGTGAGTGGGTGGGTGGGTGGCACATTTTTGCCCCTGCGTTGCTCAAGGAGAGGGAAAGGACAAACTCTGCCCAAGGCATGGTCCTCATCCTTCCCCACCAACACCCAGGTGCGCCCCTCTTCCTCTCCCCAGCCAACCTTGGCCACCCACAGGTGGGGCGCCCCCCCCTCCCTTCCCTCATGTTTCGTTCCACCAGCTGACAACTCCCCTCCCAGTGATGACGTGGCTGGATCGAACATCACGTGGTGTGCATGAGCAGGGGGATGGACTTGAGGTTGCCCTAGACCACCCACTGGCCAGACGGTGAGACCACGGTGGAGTGAGGAAAGAAGGAGCCATCAGCTACCAGGTGAGTGCCATGATTATTGCTCACACTGTCCATACCACTGGGGAGTCATTGGAACTGTCCGCCAAGTTAACTCCAGACGCCTCTATAGAGGTTTTCTGCCAGTTCTCCAGACGCCTCCTGCCGTCAAGCTGTTCCCACTGTTACAGGAACTATAAGAGGCATGGGGTGCTACAAAAGGTGGCTCCCAGGTAACGTTTGTTACTGACGTTTGTACAAGGACCCTCGGGTGGCGCAAACCTTGCTTGAGTAGATGGAGAAAAGGGAGAGCTTCGTGCGTACTACCTGCACCTGCTGGCACAAGAAGCCTTCTTCTTCGAGGACGAAACCTGGCAAGTGCTGGGCGTGCACCATGTCCCAGAGTCTGGTACAGGAGCTCCCCTGCCCCAGCAACAACAGCCAAACTCGATATTGAGCGCCGCTACACGCCAGACCGTTTGCATGTGGAGGCCATACCAGAAGACGCTGACTACATAGGCTTTCCCGCCTTCAAGTTTGTGTTCAGCTTTGACCCTGCCCTGGCCAAGCGACGGGGACATCGTGGAGGGCTCCGACGAAGCAGCACTGATCGAGCGGTTGCGCAAGCTCGAGGCAGGTTTGGTTTTCTTGCCCACCCGCTGGCCATTAGAACCGGGACTGGAGCTGCTAACCACCTCCCCCCGCCGGCGGTTGGACGTCGTTGGCTTGTATAGCAAACGGGCTGACCGTCACGTGCGTCGGGTGCTACGCTTCCTCCAAGGGCCACAGCGAGTTCTTTCTCCTCGGGCCCCCGCCGGAAGGCGAGACCGTCGCAGACGAGTGCGAGCCCATCTTTTACCAACACCGGCCAGAGCCGGGCCAAAATCAGCAGTAGCACCCCGGTGAGATATCCGCCTGCACTGAGAGCGTGGCCATGAGATGAGTTGCGCCACATTCACAAACAAGATTCGATTCCAGCCGCGGAGAGCAGGAGTGTGAGGCTTTGTTATCAAGCGTTTTGATGTGTTATCGTGTTTTGTTGTGTTATCTGGCTGACGTGTCTGCTGACGAGCTAGCAGGTGCGGGTGGGCCCACGCGAACCACGGTCGCGAGAATGCGGCCGGGTCGTATGGGTTGAATGATTCGTGCATCACTCCCGTGCCCGCGTCGGTGTTCTGTTCCATTTTGTCAGCAACCAAACCACAAACCAAACACGAGATTACGACTGGAGGCAGTGTGTGGCTGCAGACCTCACATGTGGCGATCAGGCTGAGAATCTCGTCGCGGTCGTCCGACGTGCGGGCCTGCATGGTAAGGCCAATGTGCCACACCCATCTTTTGGACTCCCCATGCCTTGCGCCACCTGACCTGCGGACACACAGTAAAGTTCAGCGAGCGCAACACACGGAAAGGGTGCGCAGTACCTGTGATGAAGTAAGGGTTGTCGCCGGAGAGCACGAATCGCCGCGTGTTGCTGGCAATCTCGCGGTCGGGGTCGTGGGGTGACCAGTAGCGGAGGTAGGGTATCGACAGCAACGTTGGCATCGTCCATCAGATTGAAACTTCCCATCCCGTCGGTCTGTTGCATGGGCCACACCTTAGCCAACGTGCGCTACACGAACGTAGGCACCTCTTACGCGTAGATCTTTCCGTAAGTCCTGTGCTTAACTATCGCGTACTTGTGGATGCCTGCAGCAAGACAATAAGCAACGAGCATAAAAGTTGGCTGGCTTGCGGGGGGCTGGCCCGAACCGTCGTCGATCTGTTGACGCAGCTCCATGGCTTCGGCGCTGAGTGTGGTGTTCCCGAAGACACGTTCGGCGATCTCGGCCAGGTATTGGAGCGTAACCACAGCAAACATGTTTGCGGGTACCAGGAACGGAAACTTGCACGCGTCATCCGATGGCCTGAACCCTGCATGTGTGTATATATATGTATGTGTACGTGTGCACCGAGCCTCACCGCAGACAATTTGGTGCATACCGCTCCAGGTAATGCCGGTGTAGTTGGCCGAAGCTCCATAGCCTTTCTGCCGCATCGCCGGGTGATGCCTGTAGGGCGACGTCTGATGTTGGCCAGCGTGAGTGCGCGCAGCTCATTTCAACCCTTTCGTTCGCAGCGACGAAGGCCACGTACCTCGCGGGTGACCTTTGTCCAGTCAATCCGCGAAAACGGGTCACCAGGTCATCACCACCTTTATGTGGCGCTCGTGTCTGGGAGAGGAAGTACGAAGTTGACTCGCTGTGTTACTTCCTCTCGCTCTCCTACAAGTACTGGCGGGCCACACGTACATAGCCACCTCCCCAAGCGGTCGTGGACTTGGCTCAAGACAGTGCTGTCATCAGGCAGCACTTCTGCGTTCGGTGGGGAGTGGCTGCGCGCCGCCGAGTTGAGTTGATTGTGCGAACGTGGAAGAATGAACAGAAGCACACCCACGAGTGGTTGTTGTTGACCGCTTTGGACGTCCAAAAAGAGATAACCGGCTACCTGCTTCATTCAGGACCTGCGATCTTCAAATATCTGCGATAGACAGCCCCATTTCCTCAAAGGGTGTTACACAAGAAAGCGTTCTTTGTGCCCCTTTTGAACACTCCAAGGCTGAACGTTGCTTTGAACGTCAACATTAATTGCCGAAAGGCGGTGTCTCAGTCCTCTGGCGAATGCTTCCCAGAGCGTGTCACGGCAACCAGCCCTGTTGGTGGCGGTGGTTGAGCACCCATACTCATGGGCGCAGTCTTCAGTGCCGT
>JANDJZ010000309.1:20000-84547 GCA_027943245.1 Acanthamoeba sp. SK_2022b
TTAGGGCCTGATGTGTATTGGAGGGTAAGAAGATATGACTTCAAAAAAACAAAATCACAGGCTTTTCCTGTTGACATCCCAATGCTGGCTTCCCTGTAGTGGGAGGGTTTGTGTTTGTGTGTTGTTGTGTTTTTTGGGTGGGGGTTGCACTGCTAAGGAGGAGAGCCTTATCGCATTGGGCTTCAAATTTTAACTCAATGATCATAAACAGGAGTAGGTTGACCTGTTGCTGCTGGTGAGAATGGTTGAGTGTGACTTTCATTGGTACCTGAGAAGATCATTCAGTGGGTGCAAGGAATTTGGTGGGGCTGACTAGACAATGATATCAAGCTCAGAGCCCCAAGGAAGGCAAGTGCATATAACCTGTTACATTTTTGTAGCCTGGAAGTTGGAAGTTACAACACCAAACCACCTCCCCAACATCTGAATGACAACAGGGATGCCCACCCCAGTAAATTCAACTTCTTTTTCACACCAAAAACAACCCTCTCCATTTTTTGCGCCACTCCACTGACTTTTACTTTACTAAAATGGGGCTTTTGAGAATGAAGGCAGCGGGAGACCTCATCGTCAGCGTGCCTTCACCCCGATATTGGACGAAGAAGGCACGTGTAGATGAGGAGCACCAGCAAAACCTATATCTGTTCCTGCTAACCTGCTCAATCGATCAGAGGCCTCTGACCCACTCGATGCCTGTGCGATGACGGCCGATTTCCGTATGTCCCAGACACGCGCCTATGCTGATGCACAGCAGCCTACTAAACCAACACCAACATCAACACAGGGAGCGGTCTGAAGGTCCTGAGCCAAATGAAGCGGATACTGCGTCTCGCGCCAGAGGTAACGCTGCTTGTCAATGAGGACGAGGTCGAGCTTGGTATGCAGGCGTGTAGAGTGGCACTGCTGTGTGCAAGCGGGAAAAAGATACTTCTTGCCGCTCCACGCAGGCGCGTAGTGGGGCTGCTGTGCGCAAGCAAGAAAAGGCCACTTGCTACCCGCTCCGCGTCCCCACACGACGGGAAAAAGTGTTTTTTGCACGGCGCGTAGCGAGTGTTAAAGCTAGATAGTAGAAGAAGGGCATGTGGGCAGGTGGGCCTATAACCTGCTGCAGAGCGAATGTGTAGTCGTGCAAGCTGCGCCGGTGAAGACGAGGCTATGTGTGTGCGTGGAAGTACAGTTTATTGTGTAACGTCAGTGAGGATGATAAAGAACAATTGCCTGTTCCTTAAAAGGAACAGGCGTGAGAGTGGATTGGACGGAGGTTGTCAACTCTGGGAGTCAACTCTGGGAGTCTGTCTCTCAGAGCGTCCAGGAGTATCACGTCGTGACTGTGGGCTCCCGGGATGCTGGGTCTGTCCAACAGCGGTTGCCCGATGTTAACTTCCTCCAACTCCTCATCCTCCTCTGCGCCCTCCCCATCGTTGCCTTTGTCGAGCACCAGGTTGTGGCATCACGTGGCTGGATTGAACGGTGGCGTGCAGCATCCGTCGGCGGTTGCTTCAGTCAGACTGCGGCGTTTGCGCTGTGCAACTACCTGGTTGGTGCGGGGCACCAGCATCCGCGCGCCTCGACAAAGCCTTTGCATTGGGACTTCTTCTTTGCGCTCGCTCACCTGGTAGCCGGTGGCTCCTGCTTTCCTCGCGCCTCACAGTTTGCGGTCTCGCTCACCTTTGCGGGGCACCAGGTGAACGGGGGGTCGTCGTGGGGAAGTGCTGTGGCTGCATTCCCACATCACCGCCCACGGGGAACCCCCCTATCCTATGACCTCTCATGGACAGCCAGCTCGCCCCTTGCCTGTTGCCTCAACATGCGATACGCTGAAAGTTCGGACATGGACAAGTTAAAAAAATCGGGACGGTTATTGTGGAAGGGTCTCTGCACCCGTCCACCATTTCAAGCCGCAAGCTGAACGAGAGGACCATAGTGTTTAGCGCTGCACAACTGAAGCTGCTTTCTTTGCGTGATCTGACTGGAACTGTTGTCTGGACCAACCGCCGTCGACGCCTGCGAAACTGGTTTATATGGCCGGTAGCAGTTGCCGGCAGAGACACAAGTTCTCCTTGGTCCCTTCAGTTTGAGGCCTGCCACCAGCATGAATGATACAGGACCATCGTCTTCAGCGCTGTGTCTCAACTGACGCTCCTTTCTTTGCGAGCTGAATGGAACCTGTATGGTGGACCAAGCCCCCAGTCGAAACTGTTATATATTGGATGACTCCTTGAACCAGATATCTGTGCACGATCCCCCCTCCTCCCTTTCTTGCTACTAATTGGTGACGACTGGTGGTCGAGGACCAACAAATATGGATACCTGATGCATCAGCTTGGTGCACATATGTGGTTTTTAAGCCCGTAGCCACGAGTTTGAAATCTATCTGTCACTTGTTGCTCGAGCTTTCCATGCGACGTGGATGGAACGCTAGAAACAAGTAAAGGAGTCGCAGTGTCCCCACGGGGCATCTCCTTGCTTTTATGCTTTTGTGTATCCCAAAATGACTGTTTCCTCTCTATTTGTCTCTCTTTCTCCTACCGTACTAAGACCTGGCAAGACAAAGTGAGTCAGAGGATGAGGCGCAGGTACAAAAATCCTGCTCTGGCGTACTGGTGTGTGCAGGGCGGTGTTGGTTTCCAGGAAGAAGAGCTCTGACGAGCATGCAGGGCACGCTGCACAGCGAGGTCGATCCTCATCAACGGGAACTGGCCAGTCTCGTCGCGACCACAGCGGCAGCTAAGCACCGCTCTGCATAAATCTGCATGATGAGAAGTTATGTATGATTGCTGAGGACGGTGTTCCTTCCGGCCTCTGAGACCTTGGCATATCTGCGCGCAACGAGAAGTGCGTGTGAGCCATGCTGCCCCATCCCAGAGGGGGGGTTTGGGGTACCCGTGGTTCAGGTCTGGTGGAAAGCGGCTGTGGGTGAGGTCCAGTTGGCTCGTTTGGGAGGGGGGGTGGCAGTATCAGCCTACCCTACCCGGATGGAGAGAGAGAGAAAGAGCGAAAAAGAGACATGGGGTCGTGCAGGCCTGCGATCTAGCCGCCACTACGCCAGGGGCTGAGGCCACAGCACAGGCATGAGTACCCCCGGTCGCGGCGAGGAGAGGGGGGGAGCTACCAGGCTCTTGGTGATCGTCTCGCTGAGGAGAAGCAGCCTCGAGTCACCCTGAACACGGCCGGTGGTAGCATCGGCTACATCGGGGATCACAACCTGCCGCGAGCCTGAGCCTTCCTCCTGCCGCAACAGGAGGAACCCTCTGGATCGTGTTGGTGTGTACAAGTAGGCGGATGTCGGATCGCCTCTCTGGACAACAAAAGAAAAGTTCTTGAGAAAGTAATTTTCCTAGTATGGACTGCCTCACCCAACAGATCAAAAAGAAATATATATTCTTACCTCAGGCTCAAGGTAAAAACCCTGGAATGGCATAGGCATTTCATCTGCTGAAGGCATTCCCACACAATCTGATATCTCTATACACATCCCTGTGGATATATGCCATTCACTCTTCTAAATAATCCATTGACTTTTCACAACAACCTGGTGGCAACCTGGCTGAAGATCAGTTACTAATTTTGCAAGGATACTGTGGTTTGTGGAGATCCAAATGGTGTGTTTCATGTTGTGAAAACTGCTGAAAAAGTTTCTTTACCCTGGGTGAAGGTCCTGGGTGACAAGCCCTATATATGGGCAACCTTCATGTGGTTCACTTGTTAAGGGCAGGAACCCCAGGAAGAGATCTTTAACTATGGGTGTTGCCAGGGAGGAGAAGAGTATTTTGAAAATTAATTTTGAGATTTTTTCCACTGGTCTGCTGGGTTGGTAGTCTTGTCCTTCTCCATCTTGTTTGTCTGGCACTGGGCAACTATGAGAAATGACTTTGGAGGCCCATCTGACTTATCTGGCCATCAAGCACTGATTCTCAGAAAACTGGGTGTTCAGGAAAATGAGACAGTGCCTCTTTTTCTGCGGACAGCACCAAACAGTACCTTTGCACCTTTTCATCTTTCAACTGGATTGGAGGTGTTGGCCCAAGGATTTTGCAGTGACCAAAAAGTACATGTGCATTGGATTTGCCTTTTTTGTAGATTGCATACGCACTTGACCAGATTCAGGCTTGGCATTTGGTGGTATGAGCATCACAAGTTGGTGGTCTTCTTGACATTTATGTGCTATACCATCATGTACTGTACATGTACATGATGTGCACCTTCTTTCCCACATTGCATATTGGGGGCATGCAAAACCATTCTCCCTAGCACCCAACTCCCTAACATTAATACAAACGCATTTATGATCAATATCATCTCCCTGTGCAGTCCTGTCAAATGTGCACTGTGCCAGCTACTCCACCCATCGCCAGTGATTGGGCATTTGCATTGGCAAGACACATTCCAGGGTTTCTCTCCCTTCTGTTTGTCTGAACATTACTACACCAAACCACCACCTCTTCTTCATCTAAGCGAGAAAAAAAATGCCAACCAGCTTGTTGTATGTTGTTGCTACTCTCTATAATAACCCAAAGACCTGCACAACCACTGGTTGCTGGCTGCTACTGCTGCTATGCTGGAAGGCGTGGCAGTTCCATGTGCCCACACCAGGCAGCCCTCCAGCTGCTCTCTGCTCTCTGCTTCTCTCACCAGAGAGAAGCAGCTCTGGTGACTGAGATGAAGGAGTACATCTCCCCTCCTGTCCTGTCAGCTGAATACAAAGAAAGCAGCTTTGGTTGAGATGTGAAAATGATGATCATACCAATTGAAAACAGTGGCTGAATGTAAAAAACACATAACATGAAGAACTGGTTTTTCACAAACATCTGAACACTCTGTTAGAAAGATTATGATTAGACACCATGATAAAAGCCTATTGGAAGGAGGAGTTCACCATAATGGTATGTAATCATTGCATATATGTATGTGATGATATTGTTGTTTGTTTTATTTTATGTCTTCAATGTCCTAATTTTCCATTGTGTATGTCTATGTGGTGTTCCCTCCAGCACTATGTCATCTTCACTGGTTGAGCAAACAAGGCCTACACTTTCAACACCAACTGCAACTTAGGTTGACATCATCAAGATCCTGAAACTGCAGGCCAATGAGAAAAACTGTGCCATCAATAGTGGAGCCCCTCATGGACTCCTCTTTTTCCTCAAGTCAAGATAGAACAGGTTCTGTTCAGTTTGAGGCCTGAGCTGAACGAGAGGCCCATTGTCTTCACACGCTGAATGAGAGTACCCAAGTCTTCAGTGCTGCATCTCAACTGAAGCTGCTTTCTTTGTGAGCTGACTGGAACCTGTTTGGACCAAGCCCCCAGTGTGGAACTGTTTGTTTTTCACTGTCTGGACCAACCACCCAAGTCAAAACTGGTTTATATGGCTGGTAGAGTTGATATCACATTGGATGACTCCCCAAAACTGATAGTGCTAGTTCCTACTATATGGAGAACTGCATCTGCTTGGTGCCATTGGTTTTGAAGCCTTGCCAGTTTGACATCTATCACTTGTTGATAGAGCTATCCATGTGGACCTGGATGGATCAAGGCTCAATAGCCAAAGCACCAAGGTGGAATAGAACACCTGCTGAAATCTACCTGGGTACATCAAGCACAAGAAGGTGATGGCACATCACTTGCTATACCTACCTTTTGTTCAATTTTCCCTTTATTCCTATCTGGATACGAATTTATTGTGTTGATGGATATTTTTTTCCTAAAACAAAACAAAATGTTGTAGTAATAAACAGTACCCACAAGAGTGTGCATTGTTTGATGCCCGTTTCACACAAGCACACACACCAACCTTGGGTGGTGTTGAAGCACCATCTCAAGAAGTCTATTGCCATGATCACCACCTCCATGTACTGGCGCGCATTGCACATGCAACAAATCACGAGCCAAAAGGGGGACACCCGCACATGGTGCAGGCCAACGCGTTGGAGTAAGTGCGTGTTGTGTGTGGTGTATACATATACATATACATATACATATACATATACATAAACAGGTTGTGTGTTACGTGTGTGTGTGTGTGTGTGTGTGTGTGTGTGTGTGTGTGTGTGTGTGTGTGTGTGTGTGGTACAGGGGCCTTGAGAATGAGATGGGAGCATGCCGCCCTTGACCAGAGAGAGAGAGAGAGAGAGGAGGTTCTGCTTCTCCGACCCACTCATGTTCATGAGAGCGAGAGCAAGAGAGAGAGCAAGAGGGAAAGCGAGAGCGAGAGCGAGAGGGAGAGCAAGAGGGAGAGCGACGAGAGCGAGAGAGGGAGAGGGAGAAGAGCGAGAGCGAGAGCGAGAGGGAGAGCAAGAGGGAGAGCGAGAGCGAGAGGGAGAGGGAGAGGGAGAGGGAGAGGGAGAGCGAGAGGGAGAGGGAGAGCGAGAGCGAGAGGGAGGGGGAGGGAGGGGGAGGGAGGGAGAGAGAGAGAGAGCGAGAGCAAGAGCGAGAGAGAGCGAGAGCAAGAGCGAGAGAGAGCGAGAGCAAGAGCGAGAGCGAGAGAGAGCGAGAGCGAGAGAGCGAGAGCGAGAGAGCGAGAGAGCGAGAGCGAGAGAGCGAGAGCAAGAGACCGCACTACCTCTTCACAGAGGTGATGCACTGGGCGAGGAAGCCCAGGAAGCGCGGGTGGCTCAACAGCGCGTTGGTGTACGCGTTCGATCTGCGTGCCCCGCCCCCAACGCTCCGCGCCGGTGAGATGGAGAAGAAGCGGGGATCGAGGCAACAACCAACCAACAACCAACCAACCAACGACTGCACCTGCTGATGAAGTTACCGAACAACCGCAGGAGGGGCAGCATCATTTCTGGCACGCCGCGCGTTTGCAGTTCCCCCTGAGAGAGAGATCGAGAGCTGGCGTCATACTGTGATGTGCGAGAAGAGCAGGAGCAGAGATGAGGGCAAGTACCGGGCGAGCGCAAAAAGAAGGGGCGAGGGATGCTGGCGTCGTACGTACCGGCCCTTGACGACGACTCCGCCGACGAGCATGTGCTCTACGACGACGTCGCCATCGCGTAGGGTGAAGAGATTGTAGTGCTTGGTCTTGGCGCGTGGGTCGCTCAGCTCGGCCACGGTGGTGTTGAAGCGGATGAGCTCGGCGTCGCAGTGGTCCGAGTAGAAGAAGATGCCGTACGACCCGACAGTGGCCAAGAGGAGGAAGAGAATCGCCACCCCGCACTTCATGAGTTGGTCTCGGCGAGACGTGGCCACCTTTGTGAAGGCGAAAAGCACCGGCAGGGCAGTTATAGCGATGGAAACGATGACGAAGGTGCGCCCATCGGGGAAGCTCGGCACCCGTAGGTGGTGTAGAGCAGCAGAACTGTGAGGACGTAGAGGAAGAGGATGAAGTGGTAGAAGGAGTAGGACGGATCGTGGTAGTCGGAAAACGTAATTAATCGATCGAATCTTATTTACTGGACCTTTTGGTCGGCGTTGTGGTTTTCGTCCTTGACCTTCATCTCTCAGCGCAGTATCCATCTTCGCCTTGTGGGGATTTGAAATTTACAAATCCAATGGTGATGCTGAGCAGGGGCGAAGTGAAATCCAATTGGAAATCGTGGAGGCACGTATGCTGGTGCCCCGCACCGGCCGGTTGCAGTTCGCCTGTGGCTCGCAGCACATCACCGCCATTGACTTGTCAGCTGGTGAGTCGAACCAGTTGGCGGTCCTGCCGTGTGGGCCAACCAAAGCCAGAGTTTCAAAGATTAAAAAGGTGGGAATGTGGCTGGAAAAGAAAAGAAAAGAAAAGAAAAGAAAAGAAAAGAAAAGAAAAGAAAAGAAAAGATAATTTTTCTAGGGGTTCTGTGCAAGAAAAAGACACGCACCAAGAGCTTCCTCATTGCCTTCCTGCGGATGCATGGTGTTTTATATCACGTGATTTTTTCAGAAACGCTCCAGCTGAGGATGCAGGATGAGATGCAGAGCAAGCAATGCTGTGGCAACACCGCCAGCAACAGTGTTGCTTTGGCTGTTATTGGTATAGTTGTGAGGCCATTGGTAGTCATGAGGAGGAGGGATCTCCTGTGCTAGAGAGCTTTGTGATGTGTCACACTCTCTCAGTTGACATGGATGTGCTAGGCATGTTTTTATGGCTACAGTTTGCAACAGTCAAAAAAGCAGCTAGAGACAGGTGCTTTCTATTCTACCAGTGGTGTGTACAGAAAAAGAGTCACTGTCACCCATTTTACTGAACACTCAGTTATTTAGATCTATCATTTTAGTACTTGTTCTTGGTGCATTAGTAGTAGAGGCTGGGGAAGTGACATATCTTGCTGCACAGGATGGAGGGAGGTGGAAATAGATCTGATGAAAGAGCTGACTCAGGCCTGGCTTGCTTTGGCTTAAAGAGCATGAACGTGTGCTCTTGGGTGGGTACCTGTGGCTGTACCTATCTAATCAAAACCATATATTCCAAGAGGCTTCCCATACCATTCTCCACCCACTCTGCCACAATGAGAAGGTTAAACCCCCACCCTTCCAACACCCTGTACTTGCCCAAGGCAACAAGATAACCAATGACAAGTCACACAGGTATCTGGTAAGAAAGGACATGCATGGAGGACTGTGACCCCTTGCTCCAGTATAAATGATGTTAGCCTCATGCTCCAGCACCTCCTCCATTATCAAGTAGGCTTTGGGTTGCCAGCCTTAAGCCTCTGTGCGGTGAAGGTCTTGCTCTGTGGCTTGTGGTCAGGCTTGGTCTTGAGCTTGAGAGTGCACTTGTGGCGGTTGGCATAGAACCAAGAGTCATCTTCAAGCTTCAGCTCAGAACCTCCTCTATTATCAAATTAGACATCTTAAAATGGATTTTGACGTTTGATTAGAGATGGATAATTGAGTTTAAGTAACTGAGTGTTCAGAAAAATGAGACAGTGACTCTTTTGCTGTAGACAGCACCTGTCTGGGAAGGTGTTCTCAGTGGCTGCATAACTGCTGATTTGACTGTTGAAAACTGTAGACATTTTGAGAAGGGGCAGTGTCTCATTTGCCTGAACACTCAGTTAAGTAATTGTTGATGTATCTGCAGCCAAAGGCACCTGCTTGAACCGTACTGAAGGGGAGAATTGGAATAAAACAAAAGAAGGTGGGATTTACAGGTGCAAGTTAAACATTGCAGCCAGAGACCTCAGACAGGGAGGTCTCCGGCTCTTCTTCATTCCTCTGTTGTTGATGGGCTTGCACTGGCTTGATGTGGTAGCTCTAATCTAGCTCAAAGCAGGCATCAGAGTTCCACAAAGAGGACTTTAGCAGAAAGTACATATAGAATTGGTAGCCTGCTCCCTCACATAGATTAGTAAATGAAGATAAAAGTGGTGGAGGAGCATACTTGGTTGAATGACTTGAGGAAAAAGAGGAGTCCATAAGGGGCTCCAGTATTGATGGCACAGTTTTTCTCAGAGGCCTGCAGTTTCAGGATCTTGATTATATCAAACTAAGTTGGTGTTGAAAGTGTAGGCCTTGTTTGCTCAACCAGTGAAGATGACATAGTGCTGGAGGGAACACCACATACACATACACAATGGAAAATTAGGACATTGGTGGTCATGTACACATATGCAGTGGAGACAAAGGTGAAGATATAAAACAAGACCAAATTGTAGGCTTTTTTGTGGTGAAGGGTGGAAGAGCATTGCATATGTGTACGCGATGGTAGAGTAGAGAAATGCCAAGAAGACATGGTAAAGGTGGTGCATGAGCACTGCGTATGTGTACACAATGGTAGATCAGAGAAATGCCAAGAAGACCATCAACATCACATGCCCACACATGACCAGATGGCAGGTTGTGATATGTGGTGAAGAGGAGCTGCATGAACACTGCACATGTGGACACTATGGTTGCAAGCAAGCGTGTGGTGAAGGAGGTGCACTGGCAAAACCTTGATGCCATGCCATCAATGAAGCAGCTTTCACCTCCATCTTGACTGAAACCACCATTACTGCTATGACCTCCCCATGTTTAAAAAACGGCCTATGCTCATGACACCCTACTGCCAAATCAATGTCCTTGCCCCAGTCCAAAGTGATACTTGTTGTTACTGTTGGAGAAGTGGCATTGTATCATGGTTTATGCTGGTTATTATTTTTAATATGCAATAAAAATCACATGTTTGAGTTGGCATTTTTCACCAAAAGTATTTTTATCTTTGCAAAATGGGAGATTTGGAGTTAAAACCTATTTTGAGGAGCCTAATCTTGAAATCAAAATCAATTTTAAAATGACTGGACCTCTCATTTGGTAATAGAGGCGGTTATTCTTATCTTACAAGTCCTGCCAAATTCATGATGTGTAAGCTGCTCCATCCATCAGCAATGATTGGACATTTTGTGGGAGGAGGAGGGGTTGCCTTTTCAGGGGTGGGGCGCTGGTTGCATGGTGAGAGGTGGTGGACCATGTGCGTTCAGAAAGAGAGGTGCCCCCAGTGCTGGTCACACAGTGTGCAGTGGTGGCTATGGTGGGGAGAATGTGGGGGCCTCAGCACTGGTTGCCACTTCCCACTGGTGCTGCTGGGCAACAGAGGGTGGTGCAATGGCCAGGCAGAGGGTGGGCATGAGTGGTTTTCCTGGAATGGGAGGCTGAGGGCGCACTGTGGCTAACCATCACTGCCGCCCTTCCATCTGTCTTGGCTGATGACAGGGCTGGTTCCTGCACATGCTGTGCTTCTTTCAGCCACAGTTCCTCCTTGTTGTGGAAGGTCACCTTGCTCATGACCTTGCATGCATGAGCTCATCGCCTGTGAGGCGAGGCTTGCACCCCTTCTTCTTCTTCTTCATGGGCAGAGGGGGGGGGCTGGTTCACCAAGGCCACCCTCATTCATTGTCCTCATGTGCACATACCACCTCAATCACATGCTGCACAGTGCTACAAGATGTTGTAGGCTTCAGCAGCCTCAGCCCAGTCAGCTCACCCTTCTCATAGACTTTTCTCCACAATGAGGGCCTTGATCTGCTCAGCCAGGGGCTGGCCTCAGCAGTGCTTGGATGGGGGCTGCTGTTCCTGGATATAAGGGGTGGTTGGTGACAAAGTTCTTTGCTTTTGCTGCATCTCAGGCCTCCAAGATCTTTTGTGATTGCACTTGTATCTCCTTCCACTCTGGCAGAACCCACATAATGATAATACATGGCTCACGTAACCTCCCCGACAACGTCCCAGATGTCTTTTTTCCTTCCCTTTCGTGCTGATGTCTGTGACGGGATTCGAACCACTGTCGTGCTTCACCGTTTTGGCAGAGAATAAAAAATGCCGGAAAAAGAAAGAATTGCAAAAAAAAGAAGAGAGATAAATCGAACTCATGGACGCCCGGGCAAGACACGCACCAGCATTCGTCTTCCTCGTCGCATAGTGCCTCGTCGCATAGTGATCGCAAGATCTTTCCAGCAAACGGCGCTCCTGCAGCCCGCAACGCATGACGGAGCCTCTATAATTTATTTTTATTTATTAAAAAGAAAATGATAGCTTGGCTATCCTTTTCGGCATCCGCCGCCGCGCGACGGGGTACTCATGCCTGCGCTGTGGCCTCAGCCCCTGGCGTTGTGGCCGCTCGATTGCAGGCCTGCGCGACTCCATCGTTACGGTCCCGCCGAACCTGCCCGCGGTGTTGTCCTTCGAGATGACCGGACACACCGCTCAACTCAACCTTCGCGACGCCGCCTTATCGGCCAGGTCATCCTCGACGTATGAATGGCCTCCCCCTCTTGTTGCTGTTGTGTGCGCTGCCTCACTCGCTCACGTGTGATGTCTCTCTCGCTTTCCCCTCTCTCTTACGACTCATTCGCAGAAAAACCTCCGGCTGCGTTCGGTGGTGAACAAGACGCACGGCAGCATCACCACCTTCCATACCTTCGCCATGGAAGTCATAGCCGGGCAGGACCTCGACACCAAAGTGGTACGCGATCTACTTGCCCCCCCCCTCCCTCTCTTCCCAACTCCCCTTCCTCGTCCAGGAGGTCTGGTCCTCACACGTTGGCGCGATTACCCCCCCCCCCTCCTCCCTCTCCTCTCTCTCTCCTCCCCTCTCCTCCCTCTCCTCTCTCTCTCTCTCCTCCCCTCTTTCTCCCTCTCCTCGACCACCAGAGCGAGAGCAGGGGGAGCTTCGCATTCAATTATGGGCAAGGTGTATTGGAACTCCCAGAACACCGGATGCACAAGATCTACGCCAACGACCTCAACCCCAAGTCCTACGAGGCTCTCGTCAACAACGCGCGGCGCAACAAAGTGCCCCTCCTCCTCCCGAGCTTTTGTTGGGTAGCGCTGTGCAGCTGATGCCTTCCCTCTCTCTCTCTCTCTCTCTCCCCCACCACGCACACGCGCTCCAGGTGCAGCAGCTGGTGCGAGCGGGACTTCGTGAGGGCGCTCTACAAGGAGGCGCACCCCGTCCCGTTCACCCAGGCCATCATGAACCTCCCCGCCTCCGCCTAATCCTTCATCGGTCAGCACCCCCCCCCACAACAACAACTACTACAACAACCCATCCATCGTTCGTTGTTTGCTTATATACAATGGTGGTCGTTGTGTGTGTGTGTGTGTGTGTGTGTGTGTGTGTGTGTGTGTGTGTGTGTGTGTGTGTGTGTGTGTGTGTGTGCTGTGTGTGTGTGTGTGTGTGTGTGTGTGTGTGTGTGTGTGTGTGTGTGTGTGTGTGTGTGTGTGTGTGTGTGTGTGTGTGTGTGTGTGTGTGTGTGTGTGTGCTCTCTGCTGCAACAGCGTGTCAAGGAGGTGCTGCAGCGTCCGCTCAAAGAGAAGAGAAGGAGGTCTACGAGGTGCGGGACGTGTCGCCCAAGAAACTGCTGTGCGTTTCCTACCCGCTTCCCCGAGCCACGCAGACATGGCACGCAGCCCCGGGCCAAAGCAACAGCTTGGTTCTGCCTCGAGTGGGGGCTTTCGGTTAGGTTTGTTTATGTGGCTGGTAGAGTGGATCCTATTGGATGACTCCACAAACCTGATATTTGTGTACGGTCCCCCTCCTCCCCCACTATCTACTAATTGGTGGCTCGTTCCAACAATATATGGAGAACTGCACCAAACATATGGTTTTTAAGCCCGTTTTCTCCTATTATGCATCGGTCTGACCATGCATGACCAGCAGGCAGGGCACGCTGCACAGCAAGGTCAATGGGAACTGGCCTGTCTCGTCGCAACCACAGTGGCAGCCCAGCACCGCGGTCTGCATAAATCTGTATAAGCGAAACAGGCATTGGCCGAAGGGGGACACAAGAGACAACAAGCGAGATGGTTAGTACTGGGTGAGTGAGCGCAAGAAGAAGGGCTGAGAGATGCTGGTGTTGAAGGCTTTGTTGAGGCGTGGATGCTGGTGCCCTGCACCAGGTTGCAGTTCGCCTATGTGGCTCTTGGCATGATAGTGGCCCAGCAGGATGTTCTTAATAAGGACAAGGACAAGGACAAGGACAAGGACAACGAAGAAGATGCCAACAGAGCCCAGAAACTGAAGCCAAATGTCATAATAATGTATATGTGTTGTGGCTGTTGTGATGATGTTGTGATGGTGTTGTTGTGGTGTAGTTGTGGTGGTGTGGTGTTGTGATGATTTTGTGGGGATGATGTGGTGTTGGTGGTGGTGGTGTAGTGGTGTGGTGGGATGGAGTGGTGGGATGGAGTGGTGTTGTGGTGGTCAGGTGGTGGTGGTGATATAGTGGTTATACAGAGCAGAGCACCACCTTTGAGAGACCACCCACCCTGCTGTAGAGAATGCATGCCACCACCTACATAAAAATAATCAGATAAAAGGAGTAAGTCAAAATATAGAAAACAACAGGCAGCATTACCTGAGTATGCACACAGTAATAATGGCCACCCTTGGCCTGGGCACCAAGTACTGGATCCTTGATGAAGGAGAAGCTCTTGAACAGTGGATGAAGAAATGAAGCTGCAGAGTTGAGTCTGCCTGGAGATGGTGCTCCAGTGGAAGATGGTGTGGGCATGAAGAAGATGCTGGAGGTTGCTGATGGGGGAGAGGGGGGCTGAAGTAGATCTGCTGCACTGGTTCTGTGTCATCAGTTTGTTGACTGCTGTGATGTTGATGGATGGAGCAAGGTTGTCCAGGTCGAAATTGGTTGGTGGAGCAGGTGCAGGAGGAGGAAGAGCCAGGTCGGTGTTGCTGAGACAAAGATTAAAGATTGGCCACATGAAGGCTGCAGTAGGATTGGTCTCTGAAGAGAGGACAGTAGTTGCGCTGGCAAAGACCTGGAGGCAAGCACATTCCTCCTTGAGCTCCTGCCACTCACTGGAAGACAGTTGAAGATGCTTGGGGAACTTGATGAAGTAGAGGGAGATGGGTGGCTGGAGCTCCACCACTCTCTGGGCCATGTTGAATGAGGCACTCCACCTGGTGGGACAGTCTGCAATCACCTTGAGGTCCTTGAACTTGTGCTCCACAATGATTGCTTGTAGCAGATCCCTATCTCCATAGCAGTTAGAATCAGTTCAATAAGCTGAAAATGAAGGCAAAACAAACCTGGAAGTGCTTGGCTATCTTTCCCAATCCTTCCATTTGACATGTAAGTGCAGTGGATATAGACACATAAGAATGATATACATACCCTGAGGATGGAGTGGATGTGCCCTGCAAGTTAGTCAGCTGTTTCTGCCATGGAATGGGAGAAGCCAAGCATGAAGCGTCTCCACCTCCAATCATCAGTGATAGCATGTGCTATCACAGCAATTAAGTGCTGGCAAGATTTGGCTCACACCTTGAGTGTGTCTCTTGGCAAGGTGCAGCAAAGCCCATGAGTCCACTATGTGGAAAGCTAGTGTACTAGTTCAAACAGTGAACAGCAATACTTAGATCATTCATTCACTCATGTATTTATCTGTCATTACTCTCACATACCACAACTTTGGCCCAGAGCTCCCTTGCATGAGCTTGGTCAATAACCAGTTTCTCCATCTTCCTCTTATGCTCACTGAGCAAAGCAAGTAACGATTTTTTTTTCTTGTTTGGTGATTCTTGCCATTCCAGCCAAACCAGAAACTGGTTAACCAGAAAAACCAAACCAGTTAACCAGAATAACAGCCCAACTTTGAGCTGAAGCCCAACCTGTGCGGTTTTTTGAGTTATTCTTGTCCCCAGCTGAATCAATTTGGGGAACAATTTCTTGAGCAAGGCCACAGTGGAAAACTTTGAGCTGAAGCTTGACCTGTGGTGTTTTTTGAGTTCTTCTTGACCCCAGCTGAAGGCAGACAACAGTTGGTGTGCAGGGCGTACTGAATCTGATGCATCAATTTGGGGAACAATTTCTTGATTGAAGCTGTAGGGTCTTGACAGCTGCACATACACCACAATCAATGCTGGAATTAACACAAATGGGAGGATTTATTCATACATACCATAAATCTAACCTTGATCATGACATTGATTTCCTAAATTAATGTCCCCTGTACTTGGGTGGTGCTGCCAACAGAGAGCACTCAAAGGAATGAAAAAAAGGCCTGCCAGATTTTCTACTTGGCTTGTCAAATAAATGGAAAGCAAAAGATGAGTCAGGGAGAGTGTGAAATGGTAGCGTTTGTTCTGGCTGTATGGGCAGGTGGGCCCATAACCTGCTGCAGAGCGAGTGTGTAGTCGTGCAAGCTGCGCCGGTGAAGACGAGGCTATGTGTGTGCGTGGAAGTACAGTTTATTGTGTAACGTCAGTGAGGATGAACAAAGAAATAAAGAACAATTGCATGTTCCTTAAAAGGAACAGGCGTGAGAGTGGATTGGACGGAGGTTGTCAACTCTGGGAGTCAACTCTGGGAGTCCGTCTCTCAGAGCGTCCAGGAGTATCACGTCGTGACCGCCATCACGACTGCGGGCTCCCGGGATGCTGGGTCTGTCCAACAGCGGTTGCCCTATGTTAACTTCCTCCAACTCCTCATCCTCCTCTGCGCCCTCCCCATCGTTGCCTTTGTCGAGCACCACGTTGTGGCATTACGTGGCTGGATTGAACGGTGGCGTGCAGCATCCGTCGGCGGTTGCTTCAGTCAGACTGCGGCGTTTGCGCTGGTTGGTGCGGGGCACCAGCATCTGCGCCTCGACAAAGCCTTTGCAGGTTGGCACTTCTTCTTTGCGCTTGCTCACCCCACGAGGTGAACAGGGTCGTCGTGGGGAAGTGCTGTGGCTGCATTCCCACATCACACCGCCCACGGGGAACCCCCTATCCTATGACCTCTCATGGACAGCTAGCTCGCCCCTTGCCTCGTAACTGCCCCCCCCCCTCTCTTTTTTTTTTCTCTCTCACGTGTTGAGTCGGTTCCTTTTCACCCCTTTGATGCTGAAGCACTCTTTCTCTCTCACAGGTGGAACTGCAGGTGCGCAGCACTGCGGTTGTTCGGTAACCTCATCAGCAGGTGCAGTCGTTGGTTGGTTGGTTGGTTGGTTGTTCCTGTTGCCGGAAGCAGAGAGAACAGGTCTTCTTTGAAAGTCTCAAACGGAAGAGAACTGGTAGGCTTCTCCAAAAACCGTCCCGATTTTTAACTTGTCCATTTCCGAACTTTCAGCATATCGCCAGTTTGATACGCGGAAAGTTCGGACATGGTTGCCTGTTCACTTCAGTTTGATACGCGGAAAGTTCGGACATGGACAAGTTAAAAATTGGGACGGTTATTGTGGAAGGGTGCTCTGCACCAAGCTGAACGAGAGAACACATGAGTCTTTAGCGCTGCACAACTGAAGCTGCTTTCTTTGCGTGAGCTGACTGGAACTGTTGTCTGGACCAACCGCCCAAGTCGAAACTGGTTTATATGGTAGCAGTTGCCGGCGGAGACACAAGTTCTCCTTGGTCCCTTCAGTTTGAGGCCTGCCACCAGCATGAATGATACAGGACCATCGTCTTCAGCGCTGTGTCTCAACTGAAGCTCCTTTCTTTGCGAGCTGAATGGAACCTGTATGGTGGACCAAGCCCCCAGTCGAAACTGGTTTATATTGGATGACTCCTCCTTGAACCAGATATCTGTGTACGATCCCCCCTCCTCCCTTTCTTGCTACTAATTGGTGACGACTGGTGGTCGAGGACCAACAATATGGAGACCTGATGCATCAGCTTGGTGCACATATGTGGTTTTTAAGCCCGTAGCCACGAGTTTGAAATCTATCTGTCACTTGTTGCTCGAGCTTTCCATGCGACGTGGATGGAACGCTAGAACCAAGTAAAGGGAGTCGCAGTGTCCCCACGGGGCATCTCCTTGCTTTTATGCTTTTGTGTATCCCAAAATCACTGTTTCCTCTCTCTCTCCTTCTCTATTGTTGCTACGGTACTACGACCTGGCATGACACAAGGTGAGTCAGAGGATGAGGCGCAGGTACAAAAATCCTGCTCCGCAAAAGGGGCATCTGCAAAAGAGAGGGAGGGGGGCACGAGAGATAGTGTGTGTGAGAAGAACACCTTCAGGGGTGAGGCCAGCCGCCGCGGCGGTTGGAAGGAGACACAACCGCTCCGCCAGAAAGGCAGCCTGAGGCTTCTTGGTCGCATGTCTTGCCTGCCAGCCACGTCTGTCTTGGTGGCCTTTTCCTAGGCGTGGTGGGGGGGACTCAGTGCCGCTGCCTTGAAGCTGCGCGCAACGGGCCTCCGGCCTCTGAGACCTTGGCATATCTGCGCACAACGAGAAGTGCGTATGAGCCATGCGATGGGGAGTTTGTTCGTGGTCTGGTGGAAAGTGGATGTGGGTTAGGTCACGCATTGAAGGTCGCTGGCTCGTTTGGGGGGCAAGGATCAGCCTATCTGGATGGAGAGAGAGAGAGAGCGAGAGAAGCAGGTGGGGTCAGAAGAGGTCAATTGTGCTCGCAGTGTCTGCACTGGCAGCAAATAAAGTCAGCCTCCGCTCCCAGAGATGTACACCTCCCGTCATTGGTGTCATGTGCTCATTTCTCTCCTGCCTTTGACACTGCACCACCAGGCCAAATCTGGCTCTTTGCTGGCTGTGCTGGCACAGCACACCAGAAGCATGAGCACCGAAAAGTTGTCAGCACAACGCCAGGGTGGCCACTTTGCACACCAATGTTGACCTGATGGTGACATACCCATCTACTCCTTGTTGGAACAAGAGTAATGCCATTCTGTTGCTACACACCATGATACCAACCACCATGCCAGGCCAACCCACAAATGTGGTGTGAAAAGCATCCTGTCACATAGACATGTGCCAGTGGCTGTTTCTCTCAAACATCACTTTCTTGAGGGTCAGTATTAGAATTGATGAGAATTGTTTGGAATAGTGCCAAGCACTCTACAAGTCCAATTTTTGGTGTTGTTGTGGTGCTGTTGTTGTGGTTATGTTTTTGTGGTGATGGTGTTGTGGTGGTGTTGTGGTGATCTTGGTGTTGTTATGTTGTGGTGATGGTGTGGTGATGTTGTGGTGATGGTGGGTGTTGGTGGTGCATCATGATTTTGTGGTGTTGTGTTAGCCACCAACACCACAACACCACCACATCAACTTCACTACATCACCCACAACATCCGCACAACACCATCACCACAACCCCACACCTCAACACCATCACAGCACCAGCACAGCACCAAATTACCACCACAACACAGCACCACAACCCCACCACCACAACACTACAACACCACCACAACACCACAACAACACCACACCAGAACAACATCACCACCACAATACCACAACAACACCACACCATAACACCATCACCACCACTCCATCGCCATTACACCATCGCCACACCACCATAATATCTTCAAGTTTTTGATTCATGTTGCCTCACACGACACACGAGATCTTCTCTCCCTTGGCAACATGGCAAAAACTATGTGAGCCTGTGCTTAAAAGTCATAAGATTCACAAAAAGCATCTTTGCACCTTTTTGTCCTTCAACTGGGATGGGAGATAGACAGTGTTGGCCCTACGATCTTGCAGAGACCAATAAGTACAACTGACAGCTATCTGCTTGTCTTACTGAAGTGTATGTGTAAGTTGACTCTCCATTTTTCTTGATGAGGTGGATCACACCAGTTGGGAGCAAGTTACGCAAAGGCTAAGTTCACCAAGGACATGGTGGGGTAGATGATAATAGGGACTGAGCAGCTACGCACAATGACTTGGCTGTGACACTGCAGGAATGAGTGGTGTGCACCTTTGACCGAAAGGTGGACAGCTGTTTGCAACCTTGGTTCCCAGCCCTTTTTAGAGGATGAAACAGCCAAGCAGGTCTGTACCTGCACTTGCTCAACTGTGCTTCCTCTTGTGGTGGTCTGCTTGCCCACCATCATTCGAGCCCTTTATCTTCATCCTCATCCTCATTGTATTCTCCTTTGACCAAGGCACCATCACTTCCCTTTTCTACTGCATGCTGGCCCACGCTACCCTCTTTCCAATAACAACTCGAGATGATGGAGGTTGAGGAAACGCCTGCGGAAGCTTGGGTCGGCAGACTCCAAACCGCCCACACATCACCGCCATTGCGCCCATCGTCGTCTTCATCAGCACAGGCTACCTCGCTGTCCTTGTCGTCTAACACATCGGCCTTGGGGCCGCTGTTGCCCACGATCACTGTCTGGCCACCACCCACACGTTCGCCACACGTTGTGTCCGAACTTTGACGCAGAACCCTCGGTTGGCCGTTAGGTCGCCCTCGCCCCGCTCCCTGGGTCAGGCCTGACCGCCACGACCTGTTCCTCGTGCGCCGGCCCACCAGGTTCGATTGCTTGATATTGTCGATTGGCCCGATTGGCGTTGCCTCTTGTTTGATTGCTGATTGGCGGTTGGGGTGGCTGCCCGGGGGCATGGAGGACCTCCATGGTGGCGCATCTTGCTCTCGGCCGAGGAGGACTTCATGCTGGCACTTGAGGGCCACAGCAGCGTCGACAAGTCGAGCGCCAGACTGTACACATCACACCGCACAGATGAGGTGGACGACATGACTGAGACCGACCGCTCCTTCCTCCTGCGCGCAGCGTCATTGGCCGCTGCGGTAGAGAGTGAGCGGCAGCAGTAGCGGCAGCAGCACTGGGTTAGGGCAGCGTCGCGCCGCCATCGGGTGGGTCGGCCATGGCGTCGTGGATCTCGCCGTCGTCAAAGCTGTCGCGTAGCAAGGATACAACTCCACTGCACCAGTGGCCGAGGATGGGTGGCGTCGCAGCGTCGTTGCAGTTGCGAATCGCAAACTCTATGGCTCTCCTTGGCCAGGGTCAGGGCACCTGCTCAGCATGGCGGCGGTACGCGCCCAGCTCTCCCTACCGTCACCCAGCCAGCCCCTGAGCAAATTGTGCGGCCTCTGTTTTCTGGGCCACACACTCCAAATCGCCGTGGCCTGTGGTGATCGACCAAGCGTTCATTGACCCCCGCACCAAGATTACAGAGGTGAACCAGACCGCGTCACTGCTGTGCAGCACTGCCAGCAGGCGGCAAGAGGGCCCGCTCGAGAGCTCGCAAATCAATAGAGGGGGTGTGTAGCAATCGAGGATGGGATGGACAAATTTACAGCCTCTCATCTAGTTCCCATTTGAAACACTGTGCGAGCCACAGCACAACGAGGAGGACAACAAATCGTGTGGCGATCTGCTTTAAGGAGGTCAAGGAGCAAGGGGTACTCGACCTCGTGTCGCCACGACTTCTGATCCATCGCAGGCCCAAGGGGAACTCGCAAGGCCGCCCTTTTTCACCATCACCCGCCGCAACAACAACCAGGGAGCCCAGAGACCCACCGCTCGCTGGGCCCAGGCCGGGGAAAACGGCCAGCCGCACCAGGAGGAGCCGTCCAGCAAGCGGAGGCGAGGCCGCAAGGCCGACCAAGACGCCCGACGTCGGGCGCGTGCCGCCCGAGAAGCAGCAGGTACCGCTACTCGCGCCCCTTTGCCGCGCCGGCATCCTCGCGCCCCTTCTCCTTTGCGCTCGCTCACCCGGTAGCCGATGGCCTCACAGTTTGCGGTCTCGCTCACCTTTGCGGGGCACCAGGTGAATGCTGTGGCTGCTCTCCCACATCACCGCCCACGGGGAACACCCCTATCCTACGACCTCTCATGGACAGCCAGCTCGCCCCTCGCCTCGTAACTACTCCCCCCCGCCCCTTCGCTCTCTCCTTCTCTCCCTATCCCTGTCCCTGTCCCTCTCCCTCTCTCGCTCTCACTCTCGCTCTCTCTCTCTCGCCTCACTCTCGTATTGGGCGCAGGCCCGTGCGCAAGGAGGCAATGTGGGGGACCACATGGTGACCACCTTCCAGAACCAGACCTTTGACATCAAGAAGGAGGTTTGCCGCTCCTCACGCCCGACACCCGATCCCCGCGGCGTCGCTCACCTGTGCCTGTTCACCTCGATGGGCAGGCCGGGTTCGCGCTCATGAACATCGGGTCGGGAGAAGCGGAACCTCCTCTCTCTGGTCAAGGGCGGGGTGCTCCCCGAGTTCATCTCGCTCCTCACGGCCCCGGTACCTCTCTCTTTCACACACACACACACACACACACACACACACACACACACACACACACACACACACACACACACACACACACACACACACACACACACACACACGCCCATTCGCTGGTCTCCCTTTTGGCGTGTGCGACGCGCGCCAGGACATGGAAAGTGGTGATCGACTTTCTCGAGATGGTGCTCCGACACCGCCCCGAGGTTGTGCGCCTTGCCCTCATACACGTTGTGTGTCGCGTTGGCTTGCCGTGGTTGCTTGGTTGATGGTGGTGCCTGGCTGATCCGTCGTCATCGCTTTCTCTCTCTCTCTCTCGGAGCAGACCTCTAGCACAGCGAGAACAAGGCCATCACCTCCAAGGCCACCTGCATCGTGCGCAACGACGACTACAGCAACGTAGATGGAGAGAGAAAGAGATTGTTTACGCTCACCCCTCCTCCCCTTCTTGCTACGAATTGGTGGCTGGCGGTTGAGTGAAGAACTGCATCAAGACAGAGCAAGTCATTGGATGATGAGGATGATGATGATGATATCATTGTGTGCAGGGCGGTATTGGTGAGAGGAAGAAAAGATGACGAGCAGGGCTTGCTGCACTGCATAATCCGCAAGTGGTGAGGCATCGGCACAAGGGGGGGAGGCAAGAGAGGCAATGTACTCTGAGAAGCACACCTTCAGGGGTGAGGCCAGTCGCCCTGGCCGATTGGGGAGCAGCCGGCGAGCGTCGCGCAGCAACATTCAAGTTGTAAGGTTGCGCGCCACGGGAAGTTCTCGATGCAGATGCCTCGAAGCTGTGAGCGCGCTGGGTCAACGGGCCTCTAAGACCTTGGTGTATCTGCACACCATGAACGAGAAGTGCGTGTGAGCCATGCTGCCCCATCTCAGAGGGGAGTGTGATGGGGAGCTTGGGTACTCTTGGTTCAGGTGATGTGGGTGAGGTCAAGCTTAGAAGGTCACCAACTAGTTGGGGGCGGTGGCAGCATCAGCCTGTCTAGAGAGAGAGAGAGCGAAAGAGAGTAGCAGGTGGGGCCAGAAGAGGTCGTGCTGGCGGTGCGTGGCGGAGTGGGCATACTGGCTTAAGCGTGAGCGCCGAAAAGCTCTAGACGCAGAAAGGAGACAGGCGTGTTAGTCCTCCTTGCACCACCCTGTTCCCTGTCGAAGCCCAACTTGATCTGAGAAAAGAGGTGTTACGCATGAGGAAGGAAAAAATGAGCTGGAAACCTCAAATTTGTCTACAAAAACATTGACCAATATAAGTCTATTGTCCACTATCATACGCCTGAATCTGGTGTAAGCATGTGGTGTTGATAACCTTCTTTTGTAGTGCACCTGCTATCTGGTTATGTAGATTGCATGCTCCTGGACTGGATACATCACCTGTAACTGGCGGTCTTAGCATTAATGTTTCTTGCCTATGCAAATGCCCAATCACTGGTACACTAATTACCCAAAGACCTGCACAACCACTGGTTGCTGGCTGCTACTATGCTGGAAGGCGTGGCAGTTCCATGTGCCCTCCTGCTGCGGCCAGATGAGAGAGAGCCAGGCAGCCCTCTGGTGACCAATGCCAAAGAATGGTGTCTATCAGAGTGAACCAGCTGGTTTATGCTGTATGAGCAGGTGCCACCTGCTTCATGGTCTGCGGCACTTGCTCATCCTTCACTCTCAAGGTCACCCTGACAATAAAAAGTGTCAGTTTAGTAGAAGTAATTGAAACATGCACCTTGTAGAGTGGCTCCAACAAGCCAATCATTCATTTGTTGGAAAGGCATAAGTGCTGGTTGAACAGCGAATGGTGAGGGTGGTGTTGCCCACTAGTCACTCAGCTGCCATGGGGTGTGGTGGCAAAGTGTATCTGTCTTGTCAAGAAGGGCGCCCAGCAAGATGTTGTAGTGGGAATCACTTGGATCCTCTAAATTGTGTGCAATCACGCTGTGTGTGCAGGTTAGAGCTTGAGCTTCAATGAGGGCTTCCAACACTTGAAGTGTAGCCAGCACTCTGGGCCTGCTCTGGATAGAAGAGCAATGGCGCCAGAAGTTGAACTTGACCTACATGAATTGGTCAGTTTGGAAAACACACCTCACTGCATTGAACTGGCACATGTAGCACAGCACTATGGCCAGGGTCCATAGTAGTGTGCCCCACTGGAGGTGGGAACTACCACCTCTTGAACAGGTGGGAACTACCACCTCTGTGGGTGAGGATTTAGTTGCCTTAAATGGGGTCCAGTCCCACAGTCCCACAGTCCTAACCATCACCCGCCGCAACAACAACCCGGGACCCACTGCTCGCTGGGCCCAGGAGTAACCCCCTCCCCCCTTCCTACGACCTCTCCTCTTGGACCCTCTCATGCGTTGAGTCGGCTCCTGTTCACGCCCTTTGACGCCGGCACCCTTTCTCTCTCTCTCTCGCAGATGGAATTGCAGGCGCGCGGCGTGCCAGAAATGATGCTGCCCCTCCTGCGGGTGTTCAGTAACCTCATCAGCAGGTGCAGTTTGCTTGGTTGCTTGTTGGTTGGTTGTTGGTTTTTGGCGTCAACCCCACCATCTGGGTCAACTATGTCTTCTCCAGCGCGCGTAGCTGGTTCAGCCCCGAGGACAGGTGAGCCGCCGGCCCGTCACTCTGCCCGGCGCGATCGCGTCACGCAATCATCGCTTTCTCTCTCTCTCGGAGCAGGGAGCGCTGGTGGTGGAGGAAGGATAGGATGGATTAGAGACGCTGGACAACCTCCAGCACAGCGAGAACACGGGCCACCCGTCCACTACGGCAACGTAGATGGAGAGAGAGAGAGAGAGAGAGAGGGAGAGAGCAGAGAATATCACAAGCACGACTCCTCTTCCTTTCTCTTTCTCCTCTGCAAGCTCGTGGTCGTGGCACGTCACAGCGTCGTGCAGAAAGGAGAAAAGCGAGTGGTGCCCATCATCATCCTCGTCCCCCCGCCCCACTAAGGTGCTCCTCATCTGGGGGTCCGAACATTTAAGAGGTTTTATTGGCAAGAATTAATGGCCGTCAACCGATCGTTCAGCGCAAGAAAAAGCAATAATTGTTCGACGGGTGAGGATCACAGCAATAATAGTTCGACGGGTGAGGAACACAGCTGGGGCTGGGGCTGTGGCTGGGGCTGGGGCTGGGGCTGGGGCTGGGGCTGGGGCTGGGGCTGTGACTAGCCACATAGTCGGAAGGAACATCGTCCTCAGCAATCATACATAAGCCGTATTTGCCGTGGCTACAGAGAACGTCGTTGAAGTAAAAGCCGCCAGTGACCGAAAGCTCTGCGCATGTTTCGCATTTGCCCATGTAGCAATTGCCGTAGTTGTTTGGTTCACCGGGATTCCAATAGTCGGCTGACGCCACCAAGCCGGTACTGTCGTCGCTGTCCCACCACACCCAGTTCGCGCGGTCCGAAGAACCATATGGTGCTGTAACTGGGTTGGACACCAGCCCGATCCAACACGATAAAGCACCTTCGTTGAGCGCACCGCCTGTGTAGCAGAGCTGACCGCCCAACGTGAACTCGCCCAAGGTCTGGAACGTTGCTGGGCGGGCGCCTGGAATCAGATTCTGACAGGCTTGCACGTAGACAGACTGGGTGGTAATCTGAGGCATGAATGTATAACAGTTCCGTGACCTGGTACTGTTGCTTAGGTCATAAGGACCCACCTCCCACCCAGAAGGGCAGTTGTTTGTCACTTCTTCCACAGGGCTGTCGGCAGCAACCATACAGATGCCTGGACTCGAGCTGGTACAGTCAGCCACGTTGAGTTGCCCGTTCAGCTGTACGCAGGTGCCTTGGTTGGTGGGTTGACCCACTTGCCAAATGTTGCTTGTTGAGGTCGAATGGATCAGGTCAGCGTTATCGCTACTGCCCCACCACGAGAATGACGCGCGGTTCGTCGAGGGATCTTGAGACTCAAGACCGACCCAACATGTCCCGCCCGAAGCCCGAGAACACAAACCCTGAAGCAAGCCAAACTCGGCCATATTCTGGAATGTTGCTGGGCGTGCGCCTGGCCTCATTGACGAACAAAGCTGCTTGTAGTTGGGCTGGTTGTTCGATGCTGGCATGAGCCTGTAACAGTTGGGCGGTCTGGTCGCGTCATAAGGACCCATTTCCCACCCAGGCGGGCAATCGTGAGCGCTGGCGTCGATCATGCACAAGCCATCCCTGGTCGCGCTGCAGCCGGCGGCATCAAGCATAGTAGCATACACGTCCGACGCGTTCACATTGGAGAGCCTCCTCAGGTAAGCACAGTTGTTTCCTGACGCATTGTTTGGCTGGTTGGTGTCCCAGAGATAATCATAGGCCCACTGCGAGGTGATGAGGTCAGTCGATGACTCGTTGGTCGTTGCCCCCGCCCAGGTCCAGCTCGCTGTGGTGGAGGATCTTTCAAGGCCAGTCCAGCAGCCTGGATCTGTACTGGACGAAGAATCGCCCATTGCGCACTGTTGCCTTGCAGCCGTGGCCTGGCCCTCGGTGGCAAAAGCGGCGAGGCGTGAATTGGGAATCTTGCTTGGGCACAAGCTCTGCCAATCATCCTGTGAGTGCTGCTCGGGAATGCGCTTGTAGCACTTGGGAGTGACGCCAGGCTCGACAGGGCTCATACGCCAGGTCTTGTCGGGACAAGACATGGCCAAACGAGTCGGATAATCGGTCAATGTTATCGAGCACAGAGCATTTACGGAGTACTCGAATGTGGCCGAGTCCACGAGGCCCCAACTGTTGCCGTTTTGAGTGTATCTTGCTGCGCGCCACAACGACGAGTTTCCTGGCTGGCGTGAAACAAAGCTTGGGTTGCCAGACAACCAGAAAGAAGAATTGGTCACATAGTCGTTGGTCTCTCCATTCAGATACTCCCAACCGTCGGTGCTGTCAGTCGACTGGTTGGTGCGGGTGACAAGACCAGTCCAGCAGGCCTGGGTGGTAAACATGGGAACGTAAGGATTCTCGCGGCACAGCTGTGTGCCCACTTCCCACTCCTCGTCCGAGTGGAAGGTGGCCAGCGAGGCTCCATAATCCAATTTCGCGCACATGCAGTGGGCATCATCCCAAGTGCTCAATTCGGGGCTCATGGCGAAGCAGCGCGTTCCGCTGGCACTCACCACGCTTGTCCAACCAAACGGGCAGCTGGCTGATGCATCCCAAGTGTTGGTGGCCAGGACGGGGAAGGGAAGATTGAGTGGCCACTCGTTCATAGGGGCAAACTCCTCCTTGGCTCTTTGATCCATGAGCTCGTCGCTAAAGGTGGGAGGCGAGATGATCCTTCCCACCTCGCAGACCATCTTTTCTTGGTTGTCGGGAGTGAGCATAATTCTCCGATCGGAGCACAGTTGTTGAACGTAGGCCTCCGGTTCCCAGTAGGAGTTGAACATGGACAAACCTCTCTTCCAGTTGAGGTGAAGGTCCACACAATCCTTGCGCCCGTTGCGTAAGAGGAACGATCGTGCTGCAGTGTCATCACTTATCAGATCACCACAGAGTTCCTGCAAGTCGATAGAGCAATAGTGCGCTGCCTCGACAAAATATTGCAGTGGCACCAGGCTGCTGCTCGAGACACTCTCGCAACAGCCTCCCATTGCCGTCCAAGATGTGTTAACTTGGGCATTGTCCGACTGACACAAGCTCACGTGTGAAGCGCACACACCGCAAGCATCGGTAAACGAAACAAGGTTCCTCCACGCCAAGCCAGCAATGCTGGCCATGCACCAGCTCGAATCAACTGAGCCAACTGCAGAATGCTGGTGAGTTAGGCGCCATGGCCATGGCAGCTGTCAATTACGTACCTGTATCTAGATTCCATTGGGGTCCACTTACGGGACCGAGAGTCCACCATGCACCTAGGAAGGCGGACGGATTGGCTGCATTTGTAATAGTTACCTGTGGAGAGGTGAAACCATTAGTGCCACCGGTCATCGAGCATCCTCATCAGCGCTTCGTGCGTACACTGCCGTGGGCATCAGGCACTGAGAAAGCCCAGGTCGTCTGTGGAGAGGTCGAGAACTGCACTGACCTTCCGTTGTTAACGCTGCTGGGGGTCAGGTAAAAAGTGTTTCCACTACAGGTGGCAGCGATGAGGAAACCGTTGCCGTTGGAGCTGATGATCGTTAGAGGCGAGACGGCCTGCAGATCCTCCTTCGCAAGGACACTGCCGCATTACTCTTGGTGAGCTGTCCGATCAATGCAGGATTTCAACTTCGACGTGGGCGCATGTCAGCACCTTTTCGTGGTGGTTGTAGGTGGACTTGAGTCGGAGCACCGGGCAAAGTGATATACGCGCGTTCCGTTGGGCATGGTGCTGCTTAGGTACACGTCAGTGCCTCCGGTCGTGATGTAGCTGCCTTTGTCGTCGATAAGTCCAGGCAGTCGAGTTCTCATGGTGGCCAGAGGGAAACCATAGTCATCCAGCACAACAACCGGAGAGGCAGGAGCATCTGGAGGAAATACGGTAAGAAGCCAGCGCCAGCGATTGCATACAGATATACATACACATAGCAGCCCAAGTGCGAGTATTGACTTGGGAGAAAGTGATGTTCCCAGTCGAGGTTTCGGCCAGATAGTAACGCAAGGGCAACCTCTCTTGCAGACTAGCACCCACCGATGGGAAGAAATTGAAATTGACATAATCCAACAGGGCGTCTACCTCGAAAGAGAACTGTGGGCAAAGATGAGAGCTGTTCCTTCCAACAGTGGGGCTGTTTGAATGCACGTGCCTCGTCATTGGGAGCGGGCGAGAAATACCACCACTCATCGTAGACATTGTCATGGCCATGGAACCACAATGAGGTAGCCCCAGTCAAGACAACACGTGGCGCACCGTGTATGTCACGCGAAGCACCGTTGTCGTCGAAGGGCCAGATGGCCTTCACATATCTGCCATCCTTCAAGCCAATGGTCACCCACGTGGCAAAGCCCTCTGTGGAGCTATTGTCTGTCTCAATGTGCACAACCCAGGGCAAGTCTTGAGAGTACTCCTGGATATCATTGGGATCACTAGGGAACGATTAGGACGGACGGTGGGATATATATCTCACTGGACGAAGATGGTACGCCGTACTGCTGAGTGATCTTCAGTCCGGAAGCGTCATAGTCCAGGAAGTTCTGGTAACCGTTGGCGTCTGTGAAATACAAGTAAACCGTGTAATCGCCATTCGGCTCGAGATGCAACGGGTCGCAGTGGACTACGCTGCCCCAGTTTATAAGCAGAGCCAAGCAGAATAAGTACAACGCCATCGTTGTGGTTAGTTAACGCCAGCGCGCGCATGGTATCAGCACCTTGGGGGAGGTTTCTCCCTGGACTCCAGGTTGAATGCCAACCAATTTTCAGGAGTATTAGGAAAAGTATATAACGTGGAAGTGCACCGGATACTTCTCATTCTCTACTGCAATGGCCAGATCCTGGGTTCTACTATTGGTCGCTTTGGCCAGCATCGTTTGCTTGGCCTCTGCCTCACCGCCCCACTTGGGCTGCGAGGCCTTCTGGAATGCCGCAGCAACTACCTCCAGGACTATGAGGGGTGGAAATCCTGCTCAACTGATCTCTTACTTCTGTGGACGTTGCTGCTTTGATCTGGGTGACCGCGACCTTGGCTATAAGCAGCACCCCTTGCGCCGTACGAACCCTGGCCGATGGGTTCCTGATGACAGCTTCGTGTTGTCAACTGCCATGGCCAACCAACAGCTTCGCCACACCTGGAGTACTCGCTCCAAGAGAGCCCTTGAGCTGTTTGGTCTTGGCTGGTTGACAGCCTCCAAGATCGTAGAATGCCAATTACTCGCCACCTACAATGGCCGTGATATCAAGTTCCTCACAGGCGACGTTCTGCCTGGCGATGATTCAGATTATACTAATACCAGCGGCACTGACTCGGACCAAGGTGGCACCGACTCGGACCAAGGTGGCACCGACTCGGACCAAGGTGGCACCGACTCGGACCAAGGTGGCACCGACTCGGACCAAGGTGGCACTGACTCGGACCAAGGTGGCACCGACTCGGACCAAGGTGGCACCGACTCGGACCAAGGTGGCACTGACTCGGACCAAGGTGGCACCGACTCGGACCAAGGTGGCACTGGCACCAATCCTAGCAGTCTGCTTCCTGGTTGCTCGTGTGGCTGGTCATCGGTTAGCAGTGCTAATCCTTGTCAGTTTACCTGTTCTTGTGGCATGAACTCTCAGGTGGCCAGTAACTTGATTGCTGCCCCAGATGATCTGACTGCCATGCACAGGATGCCAACCAGCTGCCGTTGGTATTTTACAAACATGGAGCCGACGAATGAGCTGTTCACGAGAGTGCTTGCGCTATACACTGTGGGAGAGAACTATAATTATGTGTCTCCTACTGGGACTTGCAGTGATACAAACGCCCCAGATGATGAACTCCCCTCTCTGAGCACCTATTCACTATTACTGCCATCACACACTCTACACAAGTGCATGGATAACCGGTTGGGATGTGGATGCTGCATGACAGGAACCGCCAAGTGGTTCCAGTCCTGGGAGTTCTTGGCTGGTGCTGGCCAGAATGTTGATGCCAGTGGCTCTGTATTTGCTGACTAGAACTTTCAAACTGCAAGACAATAAACTTGTTCAACAATCCCTACCAAAACGGTTTTTTATGGGTGTTGCTGAAACAGAACCTCACACCTTGTCTGTCTGGCACCAAATATGCCAACGTATACACCCGCAGAATATATGTGCAGGCACTACCAACTATAGAGATATATATATTTCTGTATTTTTTGGCAAGGCGAGAGCAGAGCGCAAGTTGAGTGAAACTTCATGGAGATCTGAACTCTACCCATTATTCTCCTCCGTACATAATAACTCCGCTAAGAAGAAGAAGAAGGAGAAGAGAACCCAACCAAACAGCACCGATGGGCTGGCGTTCATACGTGCTGTACAGCCTCATCGCTGCTGCTCTTGTATCGGCTTGGCATGTTGGAGAATCCCATTCCTATCCTCTTACTCAACCAGCACGCTGGGCCAATCGCTTTCGGTCACTGAGTATTGTGCAAACGGCGGAGGCCAGGCAAACTAACGCCTTTACCTTGTGGAGCTCGATTTTACGGCGGGAGTCGGTAGACCTGCGTGCCTCCAATGGGTGGCAAGCGTACACCAAGACCCTGGTTACTTTCTTGGACAACTGGCTTCAGTACCGCGACACTCAAGGTTGGGTGGAGCAGCAAAACAACAGAAGCGACATCTTGTACCAGCTTAGCCCTAATGGTTCGTTGGCTTGGATGAATTATGACGACTACGCTTCCTCAGTGAACGGGCTCTATCTCTCCAACGACGTCAGCTCACCGCTTTTCGACCAAGGGGTGGGAGCCACCGCTCCTCTCTTCTCGATTCCCGACTCTTTTAATTTTAGCCTGCCGGCTTACGACTATATGAACGTGCCGCGCATGCGCCGGCTCAGGCCATTATTTGGCGGGGTCCCCAATGGATTCAGCTGGGCCTTAGCCGCGGCCGACCACCTCTCTTTGACAGCCCATTACTACTGGGGTATTGACGACAAATTTCGAAGAAAAACCAGGAGCCACACTAATCTGGTTGCTTCTGCGCAGCAGTTGGGTACGTGTTTGAGCGTCTTCCCTCAATAAGATGATCTATTCTCCCAGTTCAGTTTTTCACGGGCGAAATGTGTTCACGTCAAATTTCCAGTTGATTGTGCCCTGTACGACAGAGCGACTGGACGCGGAACCCTCGCCCTGGCCTATGGCTACATCAACGGCATGACTCATGCGCCTGACGTTGAAGGATCTGCCCTCACATTGGGCTTGGCTTCCATTACGCGTTATCCGAATTCCGTTATGGCCAACCTGGAGCGTTCTGGCATGGCGCTCTTGGCCCAACCTACCTGCCAAGCCCAACAGACCGTGAGCAAGCGTTTCAATTGGGGTCCGAGAGAAGGCGGTCCGCTGAGCCGCCGGTACAGCGCACTGAAGAGAGCGCGTATCACCGACGCTATGATTCCTGGTCTCGGTGCGGCCAGCGAGGTGGACATCTTCAGGCTGATGAACTACTACATTGATTGGACTTGGACATTTGGCTGGGGCTTTGGTACAGGACCGGTTACAACCACCATCATTGCCGGCGATCGTTCCTTCCAACTATACTCCACCGGCATCTTCCATGGTTGCACTGCTACTGAGGTTAACCATGCAGTTGTCATCACGGGCTGGGGGGCTAATTACTGGATCATTCGCAATCACTGGGGCACGCGCTGGGGTCAGGCTGGGTACATGAACTTGTTGCGAGATCAAAACAACGACCATGTCCCGACTTCAGGCTCCCCCAGCCGCGCGGAGTGTGGAATTGGAACTGAGATTGTGAACTACTATCCTCTTAACCAGCCTGCTAGTGACGGCTATCCGCAGCGTAGCGGCTGCATATAGTCTATTCTTACTACTTTAGAGTCCCTATGTATCCAATAATAAAAATGGACATGTTCAGAAGAAAAAGGACGTTTGCAAAAAGCCTAGCTTTGTGAGCGGGTGGACCAAGTCGGCCTGTCCATCATGGTGGAAGCAAGGTTGTCGCAACAGCAAGCGCAAGTAAAATAGCCAAAGCTATCGAGTGTAAGAGTTTGCTGTAATTTCTCACAGATGCGTCTGATTTCTATTCAAGAACCGCTGGCCGTACCAGCCAAAAACTCTTGGCAGTCCCTGTCGTACAACACCCAGTGCAGTGTGTGGGATCTATGATAATGGTTTCGTGATGATGGGTTGTAATGTTGTTGTGATGTTTATGTGATCAAGGTTTGGTGGACTTTGATGAGACATTTGCTCCAGTACATAACCACAGCTTTCCTCAACGCCACAAACACATAAGAGAACTACCTGTACCAACCCAAGGGGTTTGTAGATCAGAGGCAACCAGACCACATCACCATTGTGGTGTTGGCCAATTCAGTGATCTTGCAACCAGCCAAGACCAAACATATCCAGAGCTCTACCTGGAGCGCCAGGTTCAGGTTTGATGAAGACTCTAGTTAGCTCTCTTTCTTTGCACGCCAAAGAAGGTAATCGGAGCTCGAATTACATGAAGTTTCATTAAAACTTGTGGAGACAGAGCTTTCGCGGCTCCGTCCCCGCCTCTTCACGTTACAGGGAGCTGGAGGCCTCTAAGTGAAGGTCACGACAGGCCGAAATGTGGTCCTCGGCCTTTATCCTATGTGGAATTCTTTACTTCTCTCTTTGTCCTGCTGTTTATGCCATCAACCTCGTTAATTCGTCGCAAGTGGTGCGACCACTGCTTTTTTGTTTTTATAGCTTCAAAAAACACCTTTTTGATGGTTAACATTCTACCAACGTTGTAGTTCGTGGACGGTACGTTATTTAACCGAAAGATGGAGATCGCCTCCTTCGAGAACGAGTATGATGAACCAATCCGAATGTTGCGGTTGGATGTTCCATGCCAATATAGCAACTGTTCAGACTTGGTTGCCCACCAAACGCAGTGTTACTGCAATTATGCCTCCCAAGACAATTGCGGCAGCTGCGTGGCTTGGGGAGGTTCATTCAACTGCACCCCCGCCGCTCTCTACCTATGCTCATGGCCCTGGGTTTGGACTGAATTGCCAGTTACCTTTGGCGATTCGGCGCCGGCATCCGTGGACACACCCGACTTTTTGTTCGACTACTATCGATATCGTTTCTACCTTGACCCTAGCTTGTTCTCACCCTGTTCCTACATTACGGGCAAGGTTCTGGCGACAAACGGTGTTGGTCGTATCGCCTTCACCGCGGTCGACGACTTCAGCCCCAACAACGTCACAGGCGCCTTGCAGTGGTCGGCCTCTGGGGCGCCCATCGGAATTTGCCCAAAGAGCTGGAGCGTTATGCAAGTGACCCAGAGAAACGGAGCATTGGCTGGCACATGGTATGCTTTTTCAGGCCCTTTTGACCTTTTTGTAACAGCCAGGCTGTCGGTCATTGTCAAAGGTTCAGCCAGCTGTTCCAAGTTTGTTTTTTTTATTTTTTTTTTGTGGAGCGTGCCTCACATCGACCGACCTCGTGGCCAGACCTTCCCAAGAACAACTCAAGATCGACTGTGGCAGACAGTTGCAATTTTGGCAATTCTCGAGCGGCGTGCATGAAAGATGGAGATTACATCAGCTCCCCCTCGCCCGGCACCCCCTACAACGTAACAATCGTAGCAGGAACAAGGTTGTATCACAAGACCCTACTCGGTGGAGATTGTCCGCAGTGGCTTGGTATCTGGTATGAAGGAGGCGGCAACAATCGCCCGTTTCTGTGGGTGTGGCCAAACGATACCTACAACATCACAGCCACAGGGGACACTTTGCCAGGGTTGCCTATGTACAGTTGGTATGCAGACCAACAGTCCTTGGCGTTCTCTTATTGCCCGCCCAGTGGAACAAACACCACTGTGCACTGGGCTCTCACCAATGATCAGCGATCCTGGACAGTTGGCAGTCCAGATTCTGCCATCTACTGGGGCATCACCATGGACAAAGGTATAATCTTATATCTGTTGATCCTTGGACCACCAAAGGAACTTGGCTGATTGTGACAAGTCCAACAGCCAAGTTTGGTTTGCACAGCTATGATGATTTCTTCCCCTGGTCTGGGTTCAACAATCCTTGGCTGACCTCTGCCAGCCTTGTGTGTACCAATTCACAGCAGCTGACGTGGAGGTTGGGTCAACCTCTGCAAAGAGGAAACTACGGGTCACTGAACTTTGTTGTCCGTTTGCCTATGACAGAGCCCAATCTAATGTGGCCATACGCACCGTTCCTGACGGACATTGTGTACTTGACCGTGCCAAGAACGTCTGGCATTAATCCCTACTATTCCCCTGTCTCTGACAACCTGTTTAATCTTGCAAGGTACTCTTCAGCTCGCACCTCCATATATGGTGGCAGTGTTTTCATCTCCTCGCCCCTGCATTTACAGCATGCCAAAGGACAAACAATCAGCTGTGAGCTACCAGCACAACAAAACGGCTCTTGTGGTTTACCTCAGCATGGAAACTTCTCGAGGTGTTCAAGTGATATTTAACACCAAACAAGATCTGGTCAACTGCACAGTTGTACCAGCTCCCCACATAGTCGACCTGGAGGGAAAGGTGCGTGAGATCATCAGTGTTGAGGATGTGGCTCTTTACCTCCATTAATAAGAATTTCTCTCTCTCTCTCTCTCTCTCTCACTCTCACATACACACACACACGCACACCAGCCCCTTCCAACTGGTCCAGCAATCAATCAGTCTACAGAGTGCGATTTTAGTAGTTTTAGAGCACTGGCTCTACAGTTGGAAAGTGATCTGTCAACTCTGGCCACCACCAACGTAACTGACGAGTTTTGGGCTAACGCATATTGGGTAACTACAGTGGTGGCCAGGAGAGAGTTTAGCGACTGGCCTTGCTAACCTCTACTGACGTTATTCAGGCCGACAGCACACGCTTCAGTCCTGATTACTTCAACTGCCGAGTATTGGGAGACTCTATGGTGAACTCGACTGTGCAAAACGGGTGGACTCTCTCGACAGCGTGCCAGCAGAACTATCCTCCATGGGATTCGCGATTCTACTCGGATCCTTGTTGTTCCCTACGATCGCGCTGGAACACCTCGTGCACGCCACGCAACATCTCGGTGTCCACAGGTGCGCGATTTGGTGAGTCATCAAGTAGTGCGCGCCGGTCTAACTTTTCCACTCTGTGGACTGTAACTGGGATCCACTCACAGAATCTCTGACAAGTGGCAATTTGCTGTCTTCCTGCCGCAATCCATCGTGTGCAGCAACTTTCTTGGACGACTATGTCATCTCCAAGACCAAGCTTGAGATCGATGGTGGGTGTTCAAGAGTTGCTCCGAGCGTAAGATGCTCTCTTCTTGTTGTAATGGAGCGAGTGGTCTTGATATTCATCCGTTTTCTCTTCTGGACAGTTCACAAACTACTATATCAGCACGCTAGGCTTCTGGGAGAAGTGCCAGACGCAAACGTTTGGTGCAGGATTATGGGGAGTACCGTGTCTTACCGATTCTGACTGCTATGCAGGAGTCTGTTGCAGGGCTAATCGTACCTGCACATACACCAAGGAGGAAGGCGAGTCCAAGTTTGTTCAGGTAAGGAGTTGAAGTGGTTGTGTGGTCGACACACACCGTGCACACAGTTAAAACCTTCCCCACCCATGCTACGGCGCACAGTGCATGGTGAACAACATGCCGCAATCAATCACCTATGGGTTCGAAAGGCTCCTGCAGGCAAACGCTTCAGTCGACAATATCCTGGCTCGGTACCGCAACCGAGCCGAGTGCCATTTGAACTACGAGGTCTATTTCCCCGCAGATCTTCGCACCTACGCGTACAGACCCTCCATCACCATCCACTCGAGTGGATATATATATCTTAGGCGACCACTTACTAATTCCATATTTATTGTGGTTGTTGTTGGCAGGGGAATCTCCCAAATACCTGGCCAACTGTCGCTCGACGGGGACTGCATCCTGTGGCAAAGAAAGTTTGATGCTTTTACAACCAATGCGCCTGGACGGCCAACGCTTCAGTGGGCCAAGGACGCCACTATGAGACCTCCCTATGGTCTGGCCAAGAATCTCTGGCAAACTCCGCTCAAGTGCATGAACGCGTGGTTCACCAAGTTCGAGCTTGTACAACACTACCTATCCTGAAATTTTCTAATTTACCAATTATTCTAACACTCACCTGGCGTGGCAGCTCATTGTTCCTCCAACCGCGACTGAAACTTACTGTAACCAGTCCAATCGCAACACAAGCTACTGCAACTGGCAGAAGTGCTTGCCAGGAGAAGATTGTGCAGCCAAGTGCCAGCATGCTGATGGAGACAACTTTTGCGGCTACTGCCATGGTCAAGATTGCTATCAGTTCCCCTCTATCACCGACTCTGCTACCTGTGGCAACACGACAGCCTGCCTTTTCTCGAATGGCACTGTAGCACTCATGTCTGCGGTTTGGGCCTCCACTTCAAATTGCTGATTGAGAAGATGTGGTAACTGACATCGACAACAGAGTGACTGTGAGAATGCACAGACCTGGCCTGTCGGCGGATGCGACATTGACTGTAACAGAACTGCATGCCAGTCATGGCGCCTTGGTCGCAACACAGGTCTGTGCTATGCTTTCAATGTAACAACCAGGTTTGGATCACCACTTCTTTGTACTGGGCCTTCGGCTTCACCCATCTCACCTTCCTTCTTGTCATGTCAGTTCTGCCTGTACTGCTATGTTCAGGAATGGTGTACAGGGCCACTGGGAGGTTTATCTGGACACGGTCTCATTCCACCCGCAACCAGCGAGTTGGTGCAGCTTCCCATTTGACAAGGGCAATTGTCAAGCAGCTGGACTCCTGTACGAGGTTCGTAGAATCGCAGTAATGATCACTTGATGTGAGACAATCCAAGTGACCACTCAGTGTGTCCTGGACAGACATGCGATGCACTTACTGTTGACCAATGCACAACTTGCCAAACCAGTAACAATAATGTCACTTACAATGATGGCAACTGTACTATCCAAGGCCAACACATCATGAAGTGTTATGTCGCCAACAAGGCGCCTTGTCTGAACAGCACTCAATGCTTCAATGCAGGTGATATCACATCTCTCCATCATTATTGGTGGTACGCCATTTAGAGTGACAGCAATCTCTACCACAGGCGCATGTTCTGATTGGGACGTTTACTGGAATGACCAGGAGTTCCCGCCCAGGTAGTGTGGCGTTTTTCTATCCACTTCCGCTCTGAAGATGCTGAATGAATAATATTATTGACCTTTGTTACAAAAAAAAAAAAAAAAACAGAAACGGAGCTTGTCAGTTCAATCTGACCGCGGAGAACGCTTATCCATCATGTTCTCGATGGGCAAACTTGAATCCATATCTTGTTTTTGCCACGCCCAAGGCATCAATTTACACGATGTTTGGTGATTTTGGTTGCACCTTCAAGAGCTGGAACAATCCAAGTTGTTCCAATGCAGGAGGAGTGTTCCGGGTGCCTGCCACTACTGCTCAAGAGTGCTCCAATCAGGGTACAGGCAGCTTTTTCTTCTTGCTTCTTCGCAGGATTCTAACTAAGTTGCCTTTGGTTATTTAAGGTTGGGGATGTAAAGTGACCGACTATGATGTTCGAAGCTATCAACGTTATGAATGGGTGATGCCAAAGATCAGCCAAGATCACTGCACTGCGTCCAACGGGACATGGCAGCCTATCTTTAGCTGGAAACAGGTTAGTGTTCCTGTTGTCTTAGTCATACTAATTTGTTGTATTCACTCCTCACTTCACCACTCTGCTATTAAAGGGGACTTGGAGAGGAGGCCAATCGTTGAATTTGACTTGGATGCCAAAGGAGTTTGTGCAGCCCTTTTACTGGGTTGAGGATGGGCTCAACTATGTGGATTTTGCATCTGACCTCAAGAACATCTTCGTAAATGCTTACCAGCTCCAACTGCAGAGCCGACAGCAATGTGTGTATGGGGACCTTTATCATTCCACTGTAAATGGGTTTATCTGGTCCAGTGCCTGACTGACCGTTCTTCCTTTCTGTGACAAGGTTCAACAATGAGCTCCAAGCCCTGCTTGCGTTGGCCTGTTTCTGTAAAACCACAGACCAAGACTGTCTTAGCTTTGTTGATGCAAACCCAACCATAGCCTCTTCACGGGTGTGCCATGGTGAAGCCTTTATCTTGGTTCTTTTCCTCCACTTAGATCATACATTATATTTGTGTTTCTTACTGGGTTGTTGTTTGTGCAGGCCTATCCACATGAGATCTTCTTCTCTAATGATTCTGTTCCACTTGACCAGTGTGTTCAAATCACTGTGCAATCTGACTCAGCTGTCCATTACTATGGCAATGTGCAATTTACAGGAACTCTGTCAACCACCTTTACACGCTTTGTCATTCCAAAGCTACCTTATGGTATACTCCTCTCTGTCTGAGTGTTGTCATCAGCAGATTGAACTAACGAAGATGACAACTTGCCACACTCAGGATTGTACAACAAAAATAATGCTCTGTATGGCCAGTTGATTGGTGATGGAATCCTCATCAAGTCAGATCAAGCTCTCCCTGGTTTACAGGTATAATTTCCACTACTCTGCTAGAGTATCCCAAGGCCTCACTGTTCCCAGATATGTATGAAATTGAGAGCTGGTATACAAGTAGCCTCTCAATTCCCTGTGCTTGATGTAGCTACCAAGCTTGGTCAAACTTTCAGCCCACTTGAGATCACTACCACCATGAATGCAACTTTGAATGTACTATGTTTTGCTGTTGATGTCTCTGCGAATCTGAACACATTTTATCCCATTGTTCGGTATGCAGTGTATAAAAACATAGCAGTTCAAACGGTACCCACCAAGACATCGTTTTTTCTTATATTGTGTTTGACCCATCACCACTCATCAACGTGCCCAGCTATCTACGGGAGAGAGAGCTGTTATTGGAGTGGTTGCTGCGTGCTACCTAATTGCTGCCCTCCTGGCAATTGTATGCATTGTGTTGATCTTGTTCCAGCAGAAGATCAAGCGTCTGCATATGTTCTATGTCATCATGCTACCTTTGCTTTTAAGTGCGTTTTCAACCTACTTATCCATTTCCAATGAACCTGAATAACATATTGATTGTACTTTAATCTGATGCTCACCTGGTGGCCACTTGTAGTTCGAGGTGTATACTTCTGTCTTGTGGTGGATAATGTCATATCTGATGGTGCTGCAGTTGATGACTATGTGTTGCTCCAGCTCCCAACGTTTGTTTATATCTCCGCGTTTTCTTGGATTGCTTACATGCTAGGGTAGCCCAACTCACATCAACTCTAGTGAGTCCAATACTAACTGGTGAAATGTAGAACTGTCCTCATACAGTCCAGACCTGGATATTCTGCTCAGCATCTGTGGATTCTGGGTGTAGTGGAAGCACTGTTTAATGTGATCCTGTATCTATTGTTTGCAGCATTGATCATCTTATTTGAGACGCTGCCACATAATAGTACCAAGGACTCATGTCTTGGTAGGGTTGCCCCTGAGGTACACATTGACCACCGATGTTTTTTCTCGATTTTTGTTTTTGTATAACCATAACCTTCTGCCCATTCCGCACAGGAACAAACCGGATTATCAGATGCTCAGTTCACCTTATCAATGATCTACAAGTGCATTGTGGCCGCAGTGTCCATCACTCTTGCATTGACCTTCCTGCTGGCTGGAGGAGCGTTGCACAGAAAATTATCAAGGATGGATTCAAACAAAAAGGGCGCTAGCACCAATTACAAGGTGCTCCCTCCCCTCATCTTAGCATTTGACCGCAGCTTCCTGCTGAAAACAAATATGCTCTTGATATCATCTGCAGATCTTTGCTGTTGGTGCCATATGTTCCACTGCTTTCATGTTCCACGCCATCCTTCTCCTGATTTTAGCAGCTACTGAATGGGAAAACTCCTACTCCATTCTCTTCATGCTGGGTGTGGAGGTATTCCCAGCAATTGCCATGCTTGTCATATTCATGCCAAGTCCACGAGAGCTCTCCTTGCAAAGAGTTGGGTCTTTGATGTCCACTGTCACTAATACCTCGTCTTGGAATTCTGCCAGCTCTTCTTCTACATCTGGGTCATCAACTAGTTCCTCATCGGCCAGTTCCTCCTCCTCTTCTATGGACTAAGTAGGGAATAAATACTTCAAGTGTCACAAAAAAATAGGATACTCTTTTCTTCCAGTGTTTTCCAGCAACCTGGTTTAAAAACTGAGATTTAGTAGAGGTTTCATGGAGACAAGAAGAAACAAGGGTCATTGCCAGGCAGCCCAAAACAAGGCCACAGCGGAAAGGCATAATGAGACTTCATGTGTGTGTCCTACTACTGCTGGGCCTCGTGGCAGCATCACATGCTGGTAATTTCACTAGTGTACATTTGTACCGCAGGAATGTTGATGGACAAGATCACTATCTAACAAGTACAGACAGCGGTGATCTATTTGCCGAGTCACTAGAACAGTACAAAACAAAAGCCCTTCCTTTATCCAACCACGGCATGTTTGCTAACTTTGCTGGAGTCCATCGGTGGGGAGGTACTCTGGACCCACTTGGAGCATATCGCTTGATGATGAGCTGCAGCTGGCCAGTTTGCAGATTGGAAATTACCAACTCGTGCACTGCGTAGATTCTGGGACATGCAACAGCACAGTTACTCTGAATTCTTCTTATGTGGATGGATACTCGGGTGATTGGTACTATAATCTCACTTCTTCTGTTTCTGGTCAAATGGTACGTTCACTTGTCTTTTGCCTGCTAACTGTCTTGCTAATGTTTTGTGGTGGGCGCATGTAGTTGATGACTTTCTCGTTTGAGCTTGATGGCCAAAACTATTACCTCACCAATAAGGAACAAGCTGATGGTAACAGCACAACTGTATGGAACATCTTAAGTATGCTTCCGCAATCCACAGAACACTACCATTTTTCCTCCAGCCACAACTTACTTTTCCCCTCCTGTCCAACAAGCTGACATTGATCTCAAAGAGATTGTCTCCATCATCACTGGCGCTCAACGCTCGCATGCTGAGTTTATCAGATTTTGTGCTAATGCTTCAGCAGATCTGTGTGATCCCGGAAATGTGATACAAGCAGCGTTGAACACTTCTGGTCTCTCAATTGAGCAGGCATACCAACTTACATCAGGCTTGTACTACGCTCCTCTTGATGAGGGTGTGTTTGTCGCAGCTGTAAAGAGGTGTGGCTTGGATATTGTGCAACTGTGTGATGACATTCTGTTGCATGAGCATGCTGGCTATGTTACTTTAAACAGGTTGACTGATCTTGGGGTCAGTTACAGACAGTGTATCTCAGAACAACTTGAGAACACTCTTTGGGAGCCAGAGCTGAATGTTCAGGCGTGTTGGGGATTACTCCGCAAAGATGTGGCAAGACAAAATCGTCTGTTCAAAGGTGTGATGTACAGAGCGATGTATGCTCGTCTCAACTACGATTTGAGTTAGTTCTTATGACAATATACACATCTCTCTCCTGTTGCTGGCCTATGTTTTTGTGTCTTTTTTTTTTGGTAAAATTTAGTATAGTGCACTAGACCATGAAACATCAATGTAAGAGTGGCCATGAAACTTTAATGTGAGAGGGCCACATTTGCTTGTTGTGACAGAGGAGCCGGTTGAGCTCAAATTTAGGAGAAATTCCTCACAATCAGACTGTCCTTTGGCCACTGGTGGTTGACTGATGTACTCCACAAGCTTCCCTAGCAGTAATGAAGGGTTTACTCCTTGTGGGCGTTTTGTTGTGTACGGTTTTGCTTGCCAACCAAGGGATTGACGCCGCAAGCGCACCAGCTCCTTTGTGGGCATACAGGTGGTTCAACATACAAGAATTTCAACAGTGGTTAGTCGCCCCCGATAATGGGTCCCGTTTGACTGAAGACCAGTTGGCCCAGTGGGCTTACGACTGGGATACCTATGTTCGTCCGCATTGGGAGGCGTACCCTGATGGGATAGGACGCTCCATGCTTGTGGCAGCGTCGTACAGCCTTACCTACAGGCCTGTTCAGATCCAGATGAGAGCAAGCATCGATGATAGCTGGCAATTAGCGGACGGGTGGCGCAGTGATGATTTCACTGGCCGCTTTTCTCGGGGAGCCACAGAAACTGGCTCAGCCCAAGGTCTGGCACGCCGGCAGGTGGTACTTGAAGCAGACTTTGGAACCACAGGTCAGACGCCAGTGAATGTGATGGACCACCCATATTGTAATGGCTTTTGGGTGAAGCAACAAGCAGGATGCTCCAACTGCTGGTCAATTGCCATGTCGGACTTAGTAAGCCTGGCCTATTGTTCACGGAACCTGACTGATCTTTCACAAAACGACCACGAAAATGAGGCGTCGTTCCAGTACCTCAGTACGCCTCTTCAATCTCCGTCTACACTGTTGAGAGATTGACTATATTCTGTTTGACTTGACGTGACGCAGTGGACTGCTACCCCTCCAAACCCTCTGTTGGTGGCCAATCAAACTACGGCTGTAACACAGGTTCACAGATGATCACTAGGGCCATGATCATGGGTGAGGCTACCGCCCTCAACATTCCAGGTTCTGGCACTACCACTGGTTTAATCAACAGGGCTCGGTATCCACCCAGGCATGTGCTGGGTACCAAATCAAACGGATATACAAGTCTTTCCTACATCTCCCGTTTTGGTGGGAGTGGACAGTGTCGGTACCGCGCTGACTGGGCCGACCAATTCAATCTTGCCAAACAAGGACTCTACATGTATGGAAGCAGTATGAGTGAAGCTTCCATGACTGTTGTATTTGACCAAGGCAACGGACCCATTGCTACCGCAATGTATGCTGGCTCAGAGCTTATAAATGTCCTAAGTGGGATGGTCATATCCTCAAAAGCACCTACAATGTGTGGTTGGTTGGCCAACACAAACCATGCTGTGATGCTTGTTGGTTATGGATCTGCTCTGGATTCCAGAACCAACACTAATGTTCCTGTGTGGATCATGAGAAACTCATGGGGACCTTATTGGGCGGATAATGGTTATGGAAAATTCATCCGAGACAGTACAAATGCTGTGACACCTACTGGGACTCAATCCTCTGCCATCTGCAGCTTTGGATTGTGGGCTTTCTATGTCGCTCCTACTACAGCTCCGCAGGCAGCACCTACCTGCCTGCCCTGGAGATTTGATGTAAACCAAGGCTAGCCTCCACCTAAAAACAAGAGTTTGAAGGACGAAAGTGCTGAGTGAGGTCTTCACGGCAGTTGTTAGTGAAGCTACCTTGTTGGTTTGTAGTTGCGTCTTTAATATGTCTCTCTTCCAACAACAAACGTTTCTTTCTCTCCTTGCCCCTTTCTGCCTGCTTTTGATAACCTGTGGCGAGGTAGGTGCGGAAAGCTGCTGGCAGAAAAACAAAAAAGTCTAGATAGATCTGGGAAGAAGGATTATAGAACGATTTTCTCTGTATTTAAACATTGATTGCCCTGCTGTCATCATTCACGACATGTTGGAGCTGCCACCTTTGCACCCAGTCTGTGATAGCTGAAGAAGGTTTGAGTTTATACCAAGGTAAGACAGTTGTAGCAGTTGGTCGGAGTACCCTCTGCTCTCTTTGGACCCTTATACAATTGAGGAGCTGCACCATTTCTAACCAACAAAAGTGCAGGGTAGTTTGTGATACCAAAGAATTGAGGAAGGCGCTTGTATGCTAGGGTATCAACCTTGGCCACCTGTACAACGCCAGCCAGATGATGTGCCACTTCTTCGCATCTGGTCATATATACATCAGAACATGTAGAAGCTCATGTGAAGGAGTGCGTACTCACTAAGTAGGGCTTTGCTGTGGTTCCCCATTGGCACAACAAATGCTACCAAAACCTCTGGGTTATGGGCAACGAATTGGGCAAAACTCTTCTCTGTCAAGCTTATGATGCTTGTTTTGGATGCTACACACACCATCCATAATGCAATTACAAAGGATAACTTTTGGACAAAGGGACCAAACATATTGCACTAATCACTACTGTGACACCATGCTGTTTTTTTTTACAGTGAGCTTTAGCAGAAATTTCTGCGCAGTTCTGTTGGGCCCAGGCATAAAGTCTAACCAATCATAAGTCATCCCTTTAGCTTTGGAGCAACATGGAAAGTGTGCATCTGACAGTGAGGTCTTGTCTCGTGGCTTGGTCTGAACATCCAGAGTTAGTTTTCATGAGCATGTTTTTTTTTTTTTTTTGCAAGTACAGGAGATAGCTGGGAGGACTGGAGGCAGAGAATCAATTTGGAGGAAACATAAATAGGGAGTGGCCTCCCATTTCTCCATTTGTGTTGTGACAGAGGTGGGGGCCATGTGGCCACAAGGCAAGGAAGCTGCCCAATGCAGGGGGCGCTGTGCCAGAGGCCAGTGCAGGTCTTAAAAGGTCCAGAAGCAAGGAGGGCAGTACGCCAGAATTGCCAATCAGCCAATTTTTGAAGATGTGGAGAAATAGAAAAAAATGCATCATTGTAACCTACATGTCCTGATAACTCCAAAGCTGAACCTCCTGAAACTTTCTGTGCCTTGAATTTGCCTGCTTTGGCGCACCCTGCGTATTGGCTGGACATCAAATCGTCCCATTGGAGCTCCCAAACGTTTTGGGAGCTCCCAAACGGGGCAGGAAAAAAGGACTTGTGCATGCCAACTCTCACTTTCATTTGCTCCTGCTTCCTCTTCTTTAATCTTTATGTACTGGTGGCCATGCACCTTTAGAGCATGGAAAAAAATACAGAGATACTTGTAGGAGAAGAAAAGGACTACAAGGGCATATCATTGTTATGATATCTCAATTGCCTAGAAGTAATAGACCTGCAAAAAAATTGAGTTTGATTGAGAGTGGCACCTTTTGCCACAACAGGGCTGAGTTGGATATCCTCTCTTCCTCTACATGTAAGCTGGCTCATGATGGTATAGCACAGAACAGAAACCGCATTTGCTGTGGCCACCCACAGGGCAGTTAAAACATCCCCTGTACTTGTACTTGTCATTGATTTCAAAACCTTACTTATTACCTGTCAATTGTACCCCTCAATGACAAAAGATTACTGCATCCAGCTATGCAATCCCAACCCAAATACAAAGATTTGTACAGCTTTTAGTGTTTCCACCTTACCACCAAATTAAAGACTAGTTGGGCAGTCTCACATCCTTTCTCATCATCCAACTAAACCCACCAGTGTGGACACTTGAGGAGAATGTTTTTGAGGTAAGATGAAGAGTAATGCCCTTAGCTGGTGTGTCATGCTTAAAATTAATCCAGTGTGCAACTCATAACTCATTTGCCTTGACTCCCTTGTTTCTGTGCCTGTTTTCTCAAATCATGAAACCATCCCAGAATGGTAGGAACAACAGAAAGCACAACTTGGAGATGCCCATGTGACATTGCTTATCTCCTTTACTTTTCTTGGCTGTGGTGGCACCACTTTGCAGACTTGCAGGTGTAGTCAAAAAAAAAAAAAAAAAAAAAAAAAAAAAACGGCATACCTGACTGAGTCCTGGTGTATTCAGATGTGGTTGTTCTACCACTGATTCAACGATGCATTGGGGTGGGCGACCAGTCGATGCCAAAACTGACTGTACAGCAGAACTATGAGCTCAACTTCGACACCTCTTGTTGCAAGCTCCTCATTCAGAACGGTAGAGCACCTCGTAGCGAGGAGGCGAGGGTGGAGCCCTGAGCGCGCTCACCTCTCTTCTTCAGCACAGAAGTCGTGTTGTTTTTGGTCTTTTCTAGAGCAGCGCAGGTTTCGTGCCAGGACTGGGTTTGTGAAGAACGCCAGCTCCCTTGCGCGGTTAGCTGGACGGAGATACCGTGACCGAAAAAGGCCGAGTGCTCGATCTGGCCAAAATAAGGCTTTGCTTTCTGTGAAAGGGGCGCGTGTCGTCAGGCTTGGGTCAAGGTCAAGGATGAGGCAAGGGCAGGAAGTCGACCACTACCACCGTCACCACCAGCAACGGCGCCAACCGAGCGTTTTCGTAGGCTAGGACCCTGACTGAACACACCATTAGCCTTGGGGGAAGGGTGTTTTTGGAACGGGGAGGAACGTCGTGCTGTGCGGGGATAGCTTCCTCCTCGGCCTCGGTCGTGCCATCAACGTCTTAAGGATCCTTCCTCTTTGCGCCCCGGCCGTCCTCCTCCTGAGGCGTCTGATGGAGGGGAACGTGGTACTGCGAGTTGAAGACACACACACACACACACCACACACACACACACACACACACACACACACACCATGCGCACAACTACCACCATATTAGCAAACAACCAACGAGCAAAGAAGCGCGTGGATGGGTGGTGGTGGTGGGGGGGTGCACTGACCGAGGAAGGATTCGGCCGAGGCGGGGAGGTTCATGATGACCTGGGTGAACGGGACGGAGGGCGCCTCCTTGTAGAGCGCCCTCAGGAAGTCCCGCGCGTCCATGTTGTGCACTCGCACCAGCTGCTGCACCTGGAGCGCCTGTGCGTGGTGGGAGAGAGAGAGAGAGAGGAGAGGGAGGGAAGGCATCAGCTGCACAGCGCCTAACCAACAACTGGGAGGAGGGGCACTTTGTTGCGCCGGGCGTTATTGACGAGAGCCTCGTAGGACTTGGGGTTGAGGTCGTTGGCGTAGACCTTGCAATGCATCCGGTGTTCTTGGCCGCGGGAACGGCGAACGGCCCACGCCGGCAAACATGTCACCTGCCCGTCCGCCTCTTCCCGCACGCCCGCACGAATTCGCCGACTTACTCGTTGCTGCACGTGTGTGTGTGTGTGTGTGTGTGTGTGTGTGTGTGAGAGAGAGAGAGAGAGACACGCATAGACGATGTTCTAATTGAATGCGAAGCGACACCTGCTCTCGCTCTGGTGGTCGAGGAAAGGGAGAAAGGGAGGAGAGGGAGGGAGGGGGGTTAATCGCGCCAACGCGTGAGTACCAGACCACCTCCTGGACGAGGAGGGGAGTTGGGAAGAAGGGGGGGGGGGCAAGTAGATCGCGTACCACTTTGTTGTCGAGGTCCTCCTGTCCGGCTATGACTTCCATGGCGAAGGTATGGAAGGTGGTGATGATGCCGTGCGTCTTGTTCACCACTGTGAACGCAGCCGGGGGTTTTTCTGCGAACGAGTCGTAAGAGATAGGGGAAAGCGAGAGATACATCACACGTGAGCGAGCGAGCGAGGCAGCGCGCGCGCACCACACACACAACAACAACAACAAGAGGGGGGGAGGCCATTCATACGTCAAGCATGACCTGGCCGATAAGGTGGCGTCGCGAAGGTTGAGATGAGCGATGTGTCCGATCGTCTCGAAGGACGACACCGCGGGCAGGTTCGGCGGGAGCACTCGCCGCAGCACCTGCTCTACAGTTCACTCACCCCCCCCCCGCCCCACATACACAACACACGCACACACAGTCAGGCCGTGGTCGTTGTGGTCGCGGTCGTCACGGAGGAGAGCGGATGTTAAAGAGGAGGGGAAGGGGGGGTTACGAGGCGCTTGGTGATCGTCTCCTTGGTGCGGCCGGTGGTGGCATCGGCTACGTCTTCACTTCTGCTACTTTCTCTCAATTAGACAAGACTGTCAGAGAGTGCAGACTGCAACCAACACATGGGAGGGCTGGGTGGGAGATGTGTCAGTGGAGAGACAAGAAAGAAAAAATATCGCAAATCTCTGCCTGCCCACAGAGTCAACCCTTGTGGGCAATCCTTCTCAAGGATGCCCATGTTGCCACCTTCCATCAAGGGAACCTGCGAGCCTGAGTCTTCCTCCTGCGATTAAATTATAGAGGCCTCCGTCATACGTTGAGGGGTGCGGAGCGCCGTTAGCTGGAGCGTTTCCTGAAACATCTCGCGATCTAAAACAGCACTATGCGATCCGGAAGGCGACGAGGACGAGGTAAATCGACGCGCCTGGTAAAGACGAATGCTGGTGCCTTTTTTTAACCAAATATTGTCGTAGTTAAGGGGGCAGTATGGTCAGAAAATAAAAAAAATGAGAACCGTGGGCGCCCCGTTGCACCAAAAAATGTGCGGAATCCGGCTGGCCCGTCCAACTGGAATTTGAGCAATGCGTCTCATGGTGCCCTGACAAGGAAAAGTTCTCTTGGGGAAAGTAAAATGCGAGAAAATGTGGCAATAAAAACTGGCGTTTCAGAAACCGGCCGGTCTTGAACCAGCGGCGTAAGCCAGTGGTACAAAGAATATGCAAGGCTGCAAGCGAGGCCAAGCAGGTCAAGGCGCAGGCCAGTTGGACAAAGCACAGAGCGATGCAGCCTACCAGCCATAGTTGCAATCAGGTCTGGCGGCTGGAGCAAGCTGTGTGGGCATGCTTGGGCATGAGCAGTTGCCTTCTCTCCATCAATTTCTTAGTGATGTCCACCATCCTCAGCTCTGCCAGCAGGATGACTTGTAGCCTTGTGCAGCCTGACAAAGAAGACATATGCACATGGGCATGGATTTAAGAGATATCTCAGAGGTGTGGATCTGAGAGATTTACAAAGCTCTCAAATCCTTGGCAGCAAGTGGACTCATGTACCAGTGGGGAGGACCAGTCGGAACCCATCAAGGGATACCATTGTCAAAGGACTTGAAAGGCTGGATTAAAACTTGTTGAGAACCTTGATGCAACATCTCAAGACTGACTCTACATGGCGGGGTCAGTCTTGGTCATTGGTTGAAAGTGTGGGGCTTGGTGCTTGGTGCAGGGGTAGAAAAAAAATAAAACAGCCAGCACCCGCAGTTTTCATTTTGTTTTTATTTTCTGACCATACTGCCCCCTTAACCAAATCCACCACTTTTTCAGTGTTCAAAAAAAAAAGACTGCACTTGTCAGAGCACACAGGATTTCATGGGCTTTTTAAAATCTCCATACAATGCAGCACCAGTAGGACAATAGCTGACTTTTTGAACTCTGTGCAATCAGAACAACTCAGGAGATAGTGGTGGCATTTGGGGTATTTTTTTGTAAAATGCAATGGCATTCATGTCCAAGTAGCGCAACTGCGCCAATGCATGGAAGAGAAGCTGGGAACAGGCATTGTGGCATCGCAAGTGTTGCAGATGTAGTTCTTGAGGTATGCAAAAACTAATTCACACAGGTTGAGCTCCAGTGAGTATTTGGGCAAGAAGATGAAGTTGATCTGGAAGTGGTCAAAGAGGTCCACCAGCATCTGCCACGTCTCTGTGCCAAAGTGAATGGTGGCATTGTTGACAATGAAGAAGTCGCCAGCTTGGAGATGGCCTCATTCAATGGCTGTGATGACGAAACTGAGAAAATCTAGCTCCGAGTTCAAATCCATGCAAATGTTTTTCAGAAATAAAAAATGAGCTTCAAATTGGCAAGCAAGCACACCTGAAACCGCCCCACACAATGTTGCGCATTACATTAAAGCTTGTGCAGCAGCTGTTGCACCAATTTCACTGGCCAGCAGACCAAGTGCCAATCGAGCAACATAAAAATAAGACCTGTTTTCACATCAGTAGTGTTGCAAAAAAGAAGTCATAGTGAGGTTGTACCATTTTGATTGCCTCACTGCTTGAGCTCTTTCACTGTGTGGATTGTCTTCTGTGGCATTGTTGTTGTGGATTGAGTGTTTGTGGATGCTCCCAGCTCCTGCCAAATTGCACCCACCAAACAAATCCTAGAAAATACCAAGTTTGTTGGGCCTTATCATTGGCCTTGGCAGGCTTGGTGTCACTCCTCTCTCTCCTTCTCCACCATGCACAAGCCAAGTGCCACGCTTCCTTCTCTATCCACCATCAGATCCTACTCTGAGATCTTTAGCCACTTCGTCAATGTCACTGCCTTGGCACACAAAGAGTACGGTTTTCACTTTGCTGCTTAGATTTTTTGTTTTCTTGGAACCAAACTGATCCACAGTGGTATGACAGTGCACCTTTTGGAGTACAACGAGCTTAAACAACAGAGGAAGCAAGACTGGCAATGAGAGACCAAGTGCAAGCATGAGGAGAAGCAAAAAGATGTGGAGGCCAAGAGGCTCAAAAAAGACGATCTTGCCCTCAAGACTGCCTTTTCTAAGAGTGCTGGGGGAGATGTTGCCAATGATGTCTTCACAGAGACTGTGGCTGAGCTGTGGAGCAAGTTATCTGAGCTGCAAGAGGAGCACAGCTGCTGAGCGACATCTCCAGTCTCTTCTCCAACCAGACAAGGTGGACAACAACCTGATGTTTGAACAAACCTGTGGTCATATCTCGCATCTCAAGGAAGAGCTAAAGCAAGTCCTGAAGCCAAAGCAATCATACTACTCTCCCCCAACACAATCAATTCAGCCTGGCCAGCCAGTGGGCAGGAGCAACATTACTACTTCACCACATGTATCTTGCTTCACCCCACACTTATTGCCTGCATTACCCCACCAATTTGCCAATTTGTTGCAAGATGGTGGTGTGAACAACCTCAGCACAACCTTCCCCTGCATCTTGCCAAGATTAATGCAAATTTATTGGTGGTGGTACAGATGTTGACAGGGAGGAAACACACACACACGCTACAGCAATGAGGCCAAGGTTGCTTGAGGAGGAGATGGCGAGAGAAGTGTACCACCACAACCCACAGAGCACCTACACTGTCCCCATTACAGTTCATCTCAATTAAATCACACACAGCATTTACACAACAACACGATTGTTCCTTGTTTCATTTTCTAATTCCATATGGAATTCGCTGCTTCAATCATTCTTGTTTTGATTGGTCCAAACGAAGGTCAGGACTTCAGAGGTTAATCACCGAAATAAAGTGCATGGACTTTATTGGCTTCTGGAACTTTGTTTCCATAGCTAAATGCATTCCCACAATTTCAATAATTATTCATCTGTTCATCTTGCCACATCAGGCTGACTGTCCAATCTTTTTTTTTTTGGGAATACTCACATTTTTTTGGTGGATTTGGTTAACTGCAACAATAAATAATATTCTTTTTGCTTTATTTCAGTTTACTGGCCAATGGCACAAGCTATGGCCTGTGAGGAGCAAGTGCAGCTGAACAGAGGAGGAAGGTGAGTGTGTTAGCAGGAAGAGATACATGCATGGCAACAGCTGGGGGAACAAGAGGAAGTGGTGAAGGTGCTTGCCCATTTTATTGAGGGAAGTGGCATCAGAGGTTAGGAAGCCTGCCTGCATCACATGAGAAAGCCAGTCACCATTTCAACAACATCCTGCAATCAGCCAACCCCTGTGGGTGTGGTGAGATGAAGTGACTATGCTTTGGGCTTTTGTTTTGTGCACTCCCTGTATTGGGGTGGGGTGCTATAAGGCAAATTAATAGGTTAATCATACACAAGAATTATAATCTCAAGTTTGCAATATTGGGGGAGGGGTAACAGCTTGTTAAGAGCAATAAAACAGATTTCAATTGGGTAAAATTTCTCTTTTTGTGGAAGCACAATCAATAAATTTAAATATATAAGTGGTAATTTTTCATTTATCAAACAGGAAGTTGTTGTTGTTTGACCAGGGAGAGAGAGATAGAGAGAGAGAGGAGGTTTTGCTTCTCCAACCTGATGCTCATTTGGCCTGCCCACAGGTGAGCAACGTCACTCCCAGGAGGCACAGGTGACTCAACAGTGCGTCAGTGTACTCTTCAATCTGCATGCCTCCCCTTCTCCACACTGGTGAGTGGAGAAGATGGCAGGAAATGCCAGCAAAAAGTGAGCAAGACTGCAAACCATGTGGCGCAAGGAAAGCAGGAGCCATCAGCTACCAGGTGAGCAAGCACAAAGAAGAAGGGGCGAGCAGAGGCTGGCATGGCAAAGGCTTGGTTGTGTGGATGCTGGTGCCCTGCACCAACCAGGTGGTTGCACAGTGCAAACGCCTCCAAGGATGCTGCATGTGTTTGATCCAGCCATGTCATCAGTTGGGGGAGGGTAGTTGTTGGCTGGTGGAACAACGAAACATGAGGCAGGGAAAGGTCCTTGCATGTGCTGATCTGCTTGCAATCTGCCTGTCAAGCAACCTGGAACCCTGCCAAGGACTGTCAGGCAATGTGCCAAGCATGGTGACTGGGGCAGCAGGCAACCATGCTAGACTGGCATGCCAGTCCTACTCATCCACACTACCATCACATCTCCAATCACAATAAACCCTCTCCACCAACATACTGTTACTTGTAATTGGGTTCAGAAGCTTAAGCTGATGAAGGTACCTACAAAATGTGCCTTCCAAGTAACTGCATCCAGCAATGAAAGCTGCCATGTTAACCTCTTTTTTTTCATAATTGGCAGTAATAACACCTGAGAATGTTGGTAGGGTCAGCCAAGCACAGTTCAGCAACTATACAAGCAGAAACCTTGAAACTCCATGTTTAGAATGTACCTATACCAAATCATAATTTAATTTGGAACAGAAGCACAAACTTGGAGATGCTAACCTTTGCTTTTCTCATATCCGTGGAGGTACCTATAGTTGAATCCAAACCACCAACAACCAGCAACAGCTTTGTCAAGTTCTTCATTCTAACAGTGGAGCAACTCGTGGTGAGGAGGCAAGGTGGAGCCCTGAGTGTGGGAAACATCGCTCTACCACTCTTCTTCATAACAGGTGCTGTGGTGTTTTTGGTCTTGCGTAGCGCCGGTTTTGGCGAGGGCTGACCTCCTGACGCCAGTCAATCTCTCGAAGACCAAATATAACAAAACACCACAATAGACTTGGGGGAAATTAATAAAACATGAAGAAATGTCTTTTATTCCATCCGAGCAACTGCAAGCTCAATATTAGCAATCTCAGCAATAACTCCAAAAGCAATGGGGTGCAAGCTCCTGCTATGTCTCCATTGCTGCTTTAGGCATGCAAACTTCTTGAAAATGGAGAACACATTCTCCACCTGCACCCTGACAACACCCATGTTATAGTTAAAGATCTCTTCCTGTGGTTTAAGGTTTCTGCCCTTAACAGGTGCAACCACATGAGGGTTGCCTATATAGGCCTTGTCACCCAGGACTTTTTCACCTTCTTCCAGCAGGGTAAAAAAACCAATTTCAGCAAGTTTCAAATCATGAAACACTCCACTTGGATCTCCACCACCAATCCAGAGTATCCTTTTGGTATAAGGACATATTGCCATATCATATTTGAGAGCATGGTGCTTCTTTTTACCATTATAGTAAACCTTTTGTACCTTATAATTGGAAGGTCGCTGAATTGGGCACTCAGTGGCATCAATTATCCCAATTAATGGAAATATGCCATATGGTACTCTGGCATCTACAGATATCTGCTCAAATAAAGACCGTCAATATCTGCAGAAAACCAAAAGAGGGAGTAGGCTACTCACAGTATCCAAGGCTGAATACAAAATAGCCAAGATCCGCCATGTCCAAAGGCGGAAGGTCTTCCTGTCACACTTAAGGAAGGCACAACTGACATCTTCAGTGTTGTATGTCTTAAGGAAATACAGTGTCCATAAGAGATGAGCAGGTGCAGGCTTATAAGGTAAACCTTTGCTGAAATGGGCTATAAACAGCCACAAGATTAATACCACAGTAGGTGTTGTACCAAAATGGGCCATCCACTGGCGGTCAGATATGGGCTTCTTGCCAAATAAGTGTGCAGCAGCCAGATGCAACCTTGTTGCATGGTTATGCAGCTCACTAAAATGGAAAACAAAGTAGAAAAGGACAATTAGTAAAAAAACACAATTGTAGACAAATTTATGCAGTGAAAATAAGACAGTTACAGTGAAAACAAAAAATGATTTTCGGTCAGGTTGCTACCAGGTTGCCCAGAAAAGTCAAGGGAATGCTTCATCCAATAGGCAATCAAACATAAAAAAAGGAATGATTCTCATTGCAGAGTTTTGATGAAGTTTCAGAGAAGACTGGTGGAATAAAATCAATACAAAAAACTGATAAAGAGAAATAACAATTTTGTCTCTTACTGTCTACATACCTCATGTCCAGGCAGAAGTATACTGATGAAGAGATCGATTTTATCAACAACCTACTTGATACTTCACAATTAACAAAGGCGGAAATAGCTGAAAAGTTTTTGAAGGAGTTTGATGAAAGTGGGCGAAAAATCGATAACGTAAAGCAGAAGATTACCAAGGTTGCTATGGAGAAAGGGATTGACCTCAAGGAACGCGTTCGCGCTGAACCAAGGAGTTCACTTGGCCAGAGCAAGATGAATCCGTCCAACACACTGACAGGTACCCCACAATCTCCACTAATTAACCCACCCGAGCCAACCGTTGTCTCACTTGGTCAGCTCTTAACTCCCTGTTGCGGGGTGAGAGTCCTAAAAAGGCAGTCAAACCGCCCTCATGGGAAACCAGTGAGGAATCTGAGGCAGGCCGGAATGCGATCGATGATCTACTGCCACAGTGGATCCATAAGGAAAAGCGCCATCTTTCCTTAAAAAGGCCTCGGATTGACGACTACAAATCGGATGCCTTGGAGATCTCCCGATTGGAACAGCCCCCCAGATCTCCGGCCATCTCAGCAACCATCTCCCTCTCAGTCCTCGTCACGACGTGGCACAACGATGCCAAGTTCCACACATTTCTGTGGAAATTGCCAGCCGACAAGTTTGAAATGGACGTTGAGGTGGTGGACTCTGGCAACTCGATCGAAATCTCGTTCAAGCGCCTTCTGCCCTCTGCCGATTCGCTGTCAAAGATTGCGAAGGAGGTGATTGGGCTCTCGGCCCAGCAGATCTCCGAGATCGGCAATTTTGCAGACTCCTTCAAGGCCGCCGAGAATGCGGGGAAAATTCTCGTCAAGCCCGTTTGTCAGATTCTGTCGACGGACCACATGACAGTTAACGTTGTTGATGACGTCACCTGTCTTTCCTTTCCTTTTTTCTCTGTTGAGAAGAAGGAAAACAACGGGAAAAAGAAACTGTAACTGAAATAAACCGTTTCTTTACGATTTCCCCCAAGTCTATTGTTCACTTTCTTCTTTGAAGGGTGGTCAACAGCTTGTTGGTTGAGAAAACCCGCTTCTCGTCAGCACGTGTGTACTGGGAGACAAGAAAAGGATAATGATCGCGCTGACGAGAACAGCGCCAGCTGGCCTTCCTGTTCTCGACCAGATTTTTTCGAGCAACACAAGCTGTTTGACTGGTCTCACTGATGGCTGGACAGTATCGAGGAGGAGGTCAAGAGGGCCAGAGGAGTGCTGCATTGGTAGCCGCAGAGGGTTTGCAGCAGAATAAACTCCTGGTTCGTTGGCGTAGGGTTTTTATCTCGCCACCATTGTTCTCCTCTTCCCCCCGTCCCATTCACCCGGTCACCCACCCAAACATGTCACCTCACCACCGCCGCCGCCACATCAACTGATGTGCGTGAGATGGCGTCGTCTCGCACATGTGTGTGTGTGTGTGTGTGTGTGTGTGGTGGCATGCAGCTGGCTTTTTTTAACACCTGCTCTACAGTTCACCCCTCTCCACACAGTCAGGCCATGGTCGTTGTGGTCGTTGTGGTCATTGTGGTCATTGTGGTCGTCACAGGGAGATATGCTGGTAGCTCAGGTCAAGGGTGTAGGTTGTTGTTGTTGTTGTTGTTGTTGTTGTTGTTGTTGTTGTTGTTGTTGTTGTTGTTGTTGTTGTTGTTGTTGTTGTTGTTGTTGTTGTTGTTGTTGCTGTTGTTGCTGTGTGTTGTTGTGTTGTTGTTGTTTGTTTGTTGTTGTTGTGTGTTGTTGTTTGTTGTTGTTGTTGTTGCTGTTGTTGTTGTGTTGTTGTGTTGTTGTTGTTGTTGTTGTTGTGGTGGTGGTTGTGGTGGTGGTGGTGGTGGTGGTGGTGGTGGTGGTGGTGGTGGTGGTGGTGGTGAGTGGTCAGGCGGTGGTGGTGGTGAGGTGGTCAGGCGGTGGTGGTGGTGGTGGTGGTCAGGCGGTGGTGGTGGTGGTGGTGGTCAGGCGGTGGTGGTGGTGGTGGTGGTCAGGCGGTGGTGGTGGTGGTGGTCAGGTGGTGGTGGTGGTGGTGGTCAGGTGGTGGTTGTGAGTCTAGTATATGCTGTGTTGACAACATATGCCATTCAGAGTTGCATTTATACTTGACCCAATTGTACTATTCCAAAGCTCAACTTAATCCTTGTTTTGCCTAATGGGGGACATTATGGGGTCAGTAGGGGGAATTAAATTGCCAATAAATTGGCAACTCATATGTGTGATGTGAAGATCAAGATTGGGAATTTGTGCGGAGGGAAGCAGAGTAGATCAAGGAAAGGGAGCGTCTTCAAGAGAAAGTTGAATGAGGGGAGATCAATGAACAAGTGGTGGCTAATGTTTGTGAGCTACCAGAAGCCCTCCCTCACCTGAGTCCATATCGTCTCTCTTCCACTTACAAGGTATTTTGATTAATGCAATCCAATGAGAAGCAGAAAGTCAGGAACCTCAAGAATCCAGAGTTTAGCCCCTGGTGTGTCTTGCGGAAAGCAGCTATCAATGGAAGGACCTCTTGCCCCTGCCCAACAGTGTCAGTGTGAGAGATGTATTAAACCTGCAGTATGTATTGTTCATTCTTGCTTTTTTCTTGAACTTATTTATGATAATGTCATAATGCACAGAGGCTCAAGGGCTCTCAAGCCAAAGCCTACTTGAATCAGATGAAGAAGCTTGTTGCTGGAGCTTTGCATAAGGCTATCATCATTGACTTCTGCAAGCATAAACTGGAGCAAGGGTTTGTCCAAGTCCTCCATGCGGTCATCTGACTCTGAGGCAGATGACCATCACCACTGGAGACCATCCATTGCAATGAGCATACCCCAATTGACACTCCTGGCCTTCTTGTTGGTGCTCTTAACACTCTCAACCACCACCAGGCTACTGCAGTGACTGCCCAGAAGCCACGCCTTAAGGTCATTCATTATGATCAAGTTCTCAACTGCTGGATCTGTCTCCTTCCCACCTCCTTGCATGGGAGTCAATTTTATAGTGGACAGCCCACTGGAGCGTTTTCTATCCCTACACATCATTGATGACAGCCTACTCTGTTCTAAGCTGAAATACAAGCATTTCTTCTTCATTTGTGCAACACGCACAAGATATGAATCATTTTGGAACCACCTGAAAACTAGGAAAACTGTCCCAGTAAAAAGTGGCCACAACTGCAAAGGGCGCAAAAAAAAAAACATGTTAACTCCAAAGCTGATTTCCACACCCCCTTTTTTGTTTGCTGTTTGTGGTGGCCTCACCTCATACTGTTTAACATTCCTACATACCTTTAATTCTCCTTATTTGGAAACTCAAGCAAACTCTGTAGGAATGTACTAGGTAGTTGAAGCCCAGGCAAAGAGGTAACTTGGAACTGTCTGGGCGTGCATGGCCACCAGTACATAAAGAATAGAGAAGTTGCTGTCACTGACTTGAAGAAGAGGAAGCAGGAGCAAATGAGCCAAAGTCAGAGTTGGCATGCACAAGCATAAGGGTGGAGGTGGTGGTAGGAGACATAGAGCAGCGCCTCTGAGAGACCACCCACCCTGCTGTAGAGAATGCACGCTCTGATGCAACAGAGGTTGCAAGAGAGTGAAGAAGTGGCGAGCAGCAGAGGCAGTCCAGAAGGACCAAACAGCTCTGCATTGCTGTCACACTCAGGTGTGGCAACACTGTCTGACAGAATTGCCACCACCAACATAAAACCAATCAGATAAAAGGAGTAAGTCAAAATATAGATACAAGAAACAACAGGCACCATTACCTGAGTATGCACACACAGTGGCAATGGCCTCACCCTTGGCCTGGACATGAAGTACTGGATCCTTGATGAAGGAGAAGCTCTTGAACTGTGGATGAAGAAATGAAGTTGCAGAGCAGTCGAGTCTGCCTGGGGATGGTGCTCCATCGAAGATGGTGTGGGCATGAAGAAGATGCTGGAGGTTGCTGATGGGGGAGAGTGGGGGCTGAAGTGGATCTGCTGCACCACTGGTTCTGTGCATAAGTTCGTTGACTGCTGTGATGTTGATGGATGGAGCAAGGTTATCCAGGTCGAAATTGGTTGGTGGAGCAGGTGCAGGAGGAGGAAGAGCCAGGTCGGTGTTGCTGAGATGATTGAAGATTGGCCACCAAACATGATTGAACAAACTCCCTGACAGCCTTACCCAAAAGCACAACCTCAACCTGAAAATCCATGGTGACCATCTTGACCAATACACTTGTATACTTGTCTTTCTTTGCACTATACATAAGCACTACCTTTTGTGTTTTGGCCACAATCAATCCATCAACAAGCAGGACGCTGTAAGCTCCTGTACAACCCACCCCAAAGCTCAGGAATCTGCCAAAAACTCCCTCAGCCAAATGCACCATTAGGAAAAAAGACGGAACTTAGGGCTTAGGGCCTGATGTGTATTGGAGGGTAAGAAGATATGACTTCAAAAAAACAAAATCAGGCTTTTCCTGTTGACATCCCAATGCTGGCTTCCCTGTAGTGGGAGGGTTTGTGTTTGTGTGTTGTTGTGTTTTTTGGGTGGGGGTTGCACTGCTACGGAGGAGAGCCTTATTGCATTGGGCTTCAAATTTTAACTCAATGATCATATACAGGAGTAGTAGTCTGGTTGACTAGTCTAGGCTTGCTTAATGTGCCTGCGTTGTGGGTAAGCTTCTTGCCAGTCTATATGATACATGTGCATAATGAGGATGCAGCCCTCCAACCTGCATCAGCAGCCCAGGCACTACACCTGCAACCAACTTCATTTCTGATTATAGAAGATGATGTTCAGCTGCCCAAAATCATCCTGCAAGCACACCAAAGCTGTGAACAACTGCATAATGGCATGTTGTGTGGATGTGGTGCATGGGGTTTGATGTTGGTAAGGAGCTCTCTAGGACTGGCGCATACATTCACCCAGGAATTGGATGCACCATCATCTGTGTGTGGAGGTGTATTCGGAATATGCATGAGCAGGATGACATCATGCCAAGGATGTGCCTGGATAGTGGTCTCATGCAACCAGTCACCCAGCGCCCCAAGTATGGGATTACAACATCAATGCTGATCAACAAGACAAAGAGCATATGCATTTTTTTCACCCACAACACAAGCCAAACATGACAAGATAGTGGGTGTAATTGTGGGAAAGAAGGAGCAGGAGCATTGTGTATGCAGAGAGCAAGCTAAAGGTCAAAAAGACCTCCACATGCACCAAATTGCAGGCTTTTTGTGGTGAAGGATGTGCATGAGCATTGCACTGGTATGGCAAGCATCCCCAAGAAGGCCATCAACATCACATGCTCGTTCATGACCAGATGGTAGGTCTCTAGAGTGTGGCAAATATGCAAGGATTTATTGAGAAGGTGATGTGCCTGGGCTTGACACAACAGGCACTAGGTGCCCCATATGGTTTGCCATGGTGCCTGTGCAAACCCTTTTTATGATGATGTTGCTGCTGGTGAGAATGGTTGAGTGTGACTTTCATTGGTACCTGAGAAGATCATTCAGTGGGTGCAAGGAATTTGGTGGGGGTGACTAGACAATCCATCAGCAACCATTGTAGCCTGGAAGTTGGAAGTTACAACACCAAACCACCTCCCCAACATCTGAATGACAACAGGGATGTCCACCCCAGTAAATTCAACTTCATTTGCACAACACCAAAAACAACCCTCCATTTTTGCGCCACTCCATTGACTTGTACTTTACTAAAATGGGGTTCTTGAGTATGGCTTCAGCAAGGCAGCGGGAGACCTCATCGTCAGCGTGCCTTCACCCCGATAATGGACGAAGAAGGCACGTGTAGATGAGGAGCACCAGCAAAACCTATCTCTGTTCCTGCTAACCTGCTCAATCGATCAGAGGCCTCTGACCCACTCCCACAAGCTTCGCGGCCTATGTTGACGCCTGTGCGATGACGGCCGATTTCCGTATGTCCCAGACACGCGCCTATGCTGATGCACAGCAGCCTACTAAACCAACACCAACACCAACAGGGAGCGTTCTGAAGGTCCTGAGCCAAATGAAGCGGATACTGCGTCTCGCGCCAGAGGTAACGCTGCTTGTCAATGAGGACGAGGTCGAGCTTGGTATGCAGGCGTGTAGAGTGGCACTGCTGTGTGCAAGCGGGAAAAAGATACTTCTTGCCGCTCCACGCAGGCGCGTAGTGGGGCTGCTGTGCACAAGAAGCAAGAAAAGGCCACTTGCTACCCGCTCCGCGTCCCCACGCGACGGGAAAAAGTGTTTTTTGCACGGCGCGTAGCGAGGGTTAAAGCTAGATAGTAGAAGAAGGGCATGTGGAAGGGAGGCTCGTCCGCTCAGTTGCTGGCTGGCAGGCAGACGACGGCGGGGACCAAGCTCATGGGGTGGGCAAAAAGTATCTTTTTCCCGCTGTGCACAGCGCGCCGCGCTACACGCTTGGCAAAGCGGGTAGTGAGTGGGTTTTCCCGCTTGGGTGTTGCAAACCCGCCATTTTCCCGCCAACCACCGTGCAATCCCGCAGTTTACCCGCTGTTCTTTCTAGCTGTGGGGCAGCAACAAAAAACGCGTTCAGAAACAAGTCAAGGGAGTAGCAGTGTCCACACAGGGCATCTCCTTGCTTTGTGCTTTTGTGTCCCAAGATCCTCCTTTTCTCCCGACGGTACTAATGCTGAGCGATCAATCGGTATGACCCTGCACGACCCGTGTTGCCGCAAGATGATGATATCATAGCGTGCAGGGAGTATTGGTGAGGAAGAAAAGATTTTGTTTTGTTTTTGTGAGTTAGTTGTCAAATAAATGGAAAGCAAAAGATGAGTCAGGGAGAGTGTGAAATGGTAGCGTTTGTTCTGGCTGTATGGGCAGGTGGGCCCATAACCTGCTGCAGAGCGAGTGTGTAGTCGTGTAAGCTGCGCGGGTGAACACGAGGCTATGTGTGCGTGGAAGTACAGTTTATTGTGTAACGTCAGTGAAGAATTAAAGAACAATTGCCTGTTCCTTAAAAGGAACAGGCGTGAGAGTGGATTGGACGGAGGTTGTCAACTCCGTCAACTCTGGGAGTCTGTCTCTCAGAGCGTCCAGGAGTATCACGTCGTGACCGCCATCACGACTGTGGGCTCCCGGGATGCTGGGTCTGTCCAACAGCGGTTGCCCGACGTTAACTTCCTCCAACTCCTCATCCTCCTCTGCGCCCTCCCCATCGTTGCCTTTGTCGAGCACCACGTTGTGGCATTACGTGGCTGGATTGAACGGTGGCGTGCAGCATCCGTCGGCGGTTGCTTCAGTCAGACTGCGGCGTTTGCGCTGTGCAACCACCTGGTTGGTGCGGGGCACCAGCATCCGCGCGCCTCGACAAAGCCTTTGCGTTGGGACTTCTTCTTTGCGCTCGCTCACCTGGTAGCCGGTGGCTCCTGCTTTCCTTGCGCCTCACAGTTTGCGGTCTCGCTCACCTTTGCGGGGCACCAGGTGAACAGGGTCGTCGTGGGGAAGTGCTGTGGCTGCATTCCCACATCACCGCCCACGGGGAACCCCCCTATCCTATGACCTCTCATGGACAGCCAGCTCGCCCCTTGCCTGTTGCCGGAAGCAGAGAGAACAGGTTCTCTTCCGTTTGAGACTCAAACGGAAGAGAACTTGTAGGCTTGACTTCTCCAATAACCGTCCCGATTTTTTTAACTTGTCCATGTCCGAACTTTCAGCGTATCGCCAGTTGAGGCCGTTCTCTTCAGTTTGATACGCTGAAAGTTCGGACATGGACAAGTTAAAAAAATCGGGACGGTTATTGTGGAAGGGTCTCTGCACCCGTCCGCAAGCTGAACGACCATAGTGTTTAGCGCTGCACAACTGAAGTTGCTTTCTTTGCGTGAGCTGACTGGAACTGTTGTCTGGACCAACCGCCCAAGTCGCCGCCTGCGAAACTGGTTTATATGGCCGGTAGCAGTTGCCGGCAGAGACACAAGTTCTCCTTGGTCCCTTCAGTTTGAGGCCTGCCACCAGCATGAATGATACAGGACCATCGTCTTCTGCGCTGTGTCTCAACTGACGCTCCTTTCTTTGCGAGCTGAATGGAACCTGTATTGTGGACCAAGCCCCCAGTCGAAACTGCACGATCCCCCCTCCTCCCTTTCTTGCTACTAGTTGGTAGGTGACGACTGGTGGTCGAGGACCAACAAATATGGAGACCTGATGCATCAGCTTGGTGCACATATGTGGTTTTTAAGCCCGTAACCACGAGTTTGAAATCTATCTGTCACTTGTTGCTCAAGCTTTCCACGCGACGTGGATGGAACGCTAGAACCAAGTAAAGGGAGTCGCAGTGTCCCCACGGGGCATCTCCTTGCTTTTATGCTTTTGTGTATCCCAAAATGACTGTTTCCTCTCTCTTTGTCTCTCTTTCTCCTACGGTACTAAGACCTGGCAAGACAAAGTGAGTCAGAGGATGAGGCGCAGGTACAAAAATCCTGCTCTGGCGTACTGGTGTGTGCAGGGTGGTGTTGGTTTCCAGGAAGAAGAGCTCTGACGAGCAGGCAGGGCATGCTGCACAGCGAGGTCGATCCTCATCAACGGGAACTGGCCAGTCTCGTCGCGACCACAGCGGCAGCACCGCTCTGCATAAATCTGCATCATGAGAAGTTATGTATGATTGCTGAGGACGGTGTTCCTTCCGGCCTCTGAGACCTTGGCATATCTGCGCGCAACGAGAAGTGCGTGTGAGCCATGCTGCTCCATCCCAGACATGGGGTCGCGCAGGCCTGCGATCTAGCCGCCACTACGCCAGGGGCTGAGGCCACAGCACAGGCATGAGTACCCCTGGTCGCGGTGAGGAGAGGGGGGAGCTACCAGGTTCTTGGTGATCGTCTCGCTGAGGAGAAGCAGCCTTGAGTCACCCTGAACATGGCTGGTGGTAGCATTCACTCTTCTAAATAATAGATCCAAATGGTGTGTTGGAAGGAAAGCAGAAAACAGAGTGTTCAGAAAAAAGTAACAATGACTCTTTTGACAATGTACACTTTTCAGACACAAATGGAATAAAAATACACTGAGATATGTATCAGGCCTCAAAAAAAAGCTTCAAATTCTGTACACTGAGGTAAAACAGTTTTGAAAAACAGATGTTTTGTACTTGACAAAATGCATTGGTCAACATGGATTATGTTTAAATTGTTGGAACTTGATCTTCTAACCCTTCAAAAAAGTTAATCAGTACCTTGGTGCCAATTGAAAACAGTGGCCGAATGTCTTGGTGGGTAGTAAAAAACACATAACATGAAGAACTGGTTTTTCACAAACATCTTTTTTGCCTTGGTACCAATGCACATCGGGTCTGAGTGATTTTGTGACGACATGCCTGTTTTGCACATGCTACAGCTCAAATTTGGTCAAGATCTATGCATAAAGTGAAATTTCTTCTGAATACCTTGTATCTCACCCTCTGGGCTGGGGTGGAAGTAATGATGTGCATCAGTTCAACACTTCTCTTGTGGGTGAAGATCTTTTATGATGAAAAAGTGATATCTTGAAATGTACAAAATGCATAGAACGGAGTGTTCAAGAAAATGAGACACTGACTCATTTCTGTAGACCACATCTGTCTGGGAAGGTGTCCTAAATGTCTACAGCTGCATGACTGCTGATTTGACTGTTGACAACTGTAGACATTTTGAGAAGGGGCGGTGTCCTGAACACTCAGTTATAGATGCCTTGGGTCAAGTACATCTTTGGGCTGTGGTCAAACCACTGCATCAGGTCAACACTCACTTTAGTTGTTTTTTGATGAAAAAGTCACATTTGCAGATGTACAGAATATGCATGGGTTCACCTTGGGTCAGGCACATGGCATTTTTAGGTTCATTAAAAAGTTACATTGTTACTTTTTTCTGAACACTCTGTTAGAAAGATTATGATTAGACACCATGACATCATCAAGATCCTGAAACTGCAGGCCTATGAGAAAAACTGTGCCATCAATAGTGGAGCCCCTCATGGATTTCTTTGTGAGCTGACTGGAACCTGTTTGGACCAAGTCCCCAGTGTGGAACTGTTTGTTTTTCACTGTCTGGACCAACCACCCAAGTCAAAACTGGTTTTTTGGCTGGTAGAGTAGATATCACATTGGATGACTCCCCCAACCTGATGATTGTGTACATCCCCCTCCTCCCCTTCATGCTAGTTCCTACTATATGGAGAACTGCATCTGCTTGGTGCCATTGGTTTTGAAGCCTGAGCCAGTTTGACATCTCTCACTTGTTGTTAGAGCTACCCATGTGGACCTGGATGGATCAAGGCTACACATACAGGTCAATAGCCAAAGCACCAAGGTGGAATAGCACCTGCTGAAATCTACCTGGGTACATCAAGCACTGCAGAAGGTGATGGCACATCACTTGCTATACCTACCTTTTGTTTAATTTTCCCTTTATTCCTATCTGGATACGAATTTATTGTGTTGATGGATATTTTTTCCTAAAACAAAACAAAATGTTGTAGTAATAAACAGTACCCACAAGAGTGTGCATTGTTTGATGCCAGTTTCACACAAGCACACACACCAACCTTGGGTGGTGTTGAAGCACCATCTCAAGAAGTCTATTGCCATGATCACCACCTCCATGTACTGGCGCGCATTGCACATGCAACAAATCACGAGCCAAAAGGGGGACACCCGCACATGGTGCAGGCCAACGTTGGAGTAAGTGCGTGTTGTGTGTGGTGTATACATTTACATATACATATACATATACATATACATATACATATACATATACATATACATATACATATACAGGTTGTGTGTTACGTGTGTGTGTGTGTGTGTGTGTGTGTGT